>JAQFZQ010000269.1:0-39414 GCA_034696005.1 Glomeris marginata | reverse complement strand
TCAATTATTTCCTGCTCCAGTTTGTCCTTTGGTAGCTCCTCAATTATTTCCTGCTCCAGTTTGTCCTTTGGTAGCTCTTCAATTATTTCCTGCTCCAGTTTGTCCTTTGGTAGCTCCTCAATTATTTCCTGCTCCAGTTTGTCCTTTGGTAGCTCTTCAATTATTTCCTGCTCCAGTTTGTCCTTTGGTAGCTCCTCAATTATTTCCTGCTCCAGTTTGTCCTTTGGTAGCTCCTCAATTATTTCCTGCTCCAGTTTGTCCTTTGGTATCTCTTCAGTAACTTGCGGTTTCTCCCTGGTTATTTCCTCTTTCACGATTTCCTTTGGCTTCTCTTCAGTTACTTCTGATTGTGGCTGCTCCTCGGTTATATCCTCTGCTGGTTTCACTTCAGTTAGTTCCTGGGGTAAGATATCCCTGCAGGGCTCATCCTTTGGCTTCTTATCAGTCACCTCTGCTTTTCGCTTGTCCTTTGTTATTTTCTTTTTCAGTTTATCCTTTGGTCTCTCTTGCGTTATATCCGATTTCGGCCGTCCTTCATGTGGCTCATCTTTTGGGCTCTCCTCAGTTATGCTCTCTTCCAATTTCTCTGTGTACAATTCAATCTTCGGCTTCTCTTCAATCAATGCAGGCGTTTCTTTCACTTCTGTTATCACATATTCCGGTTTCACATCACTTATATCCTCTGCAAGTTCCTCCTTGTGGTGATCATCTTTCGGCTTCTCCTCTGTGAGGGTCTTTTTGGGGAGTTCTTTCTCCAATTTCTCTCCAACATATTCAGGCGCTGATTTCTCTTCAGCAACATCATCTGGCTTCAAATCATCTATTTCCATCCTCATCTCCTCTTCAGGCAGATCCTTCATTTTTCCCACTGTTTGATCATCACTTGGTTTCTCCTCTTTTATTTGCACCTTGTGGTGTTCAATCGGTTTCTCTTCAATTACTTCTGCTATTGGTTGCACGTCTGGTAACTTCACCTCGGCTAGTTCCTCTTCCACGTTCTTCCTTGAAACTTCTTTTGTAATCTCATCAGTGAGCAGCGCTTTTGGTTTTTCACCAGTTTTCTTTTTCAATTTCCTCTTACGAAGCTCATCCTTTGGTTTCGGTAAACTTAAATCTGTTTCAGGCTTATCTCCCTGTATCTCATCTTTTGGCTTCAGCTCAACCAGTTCCTCTTGTGGTTTCTCAGTTAATTCTTTTGGTCTTTCCACAGTTACTTTCTCCTCGAGTTCCCTGTGTATTTTGTCTTTTGGCTTCTTCTCATCCAGCTTAGATTTTTGTTCCTCTTTTGCTTTCTGAGATGTAGCGAGCTCTTGCGGCTTCTCTTCCAAAACGTCCTCCGTAGGTATTAAGGAAATCTCTTCCCTAGGTTGTATGTTTGGCATATCGGGCTCTTCAGGCTTGGCAACTTCAGCTGCTTCATCGAGAATATCCTTTGGCTTCTGCGGCAATTCTTCAGACTGTTTATCTGAGATTTCTGCTACCTGCTTGACCGGCAAAATTTCTACAACTTCAATGTGAGAGAAACCTACTTGCCGAACCACAAATTCCGATGAAACTTGCTCAACAATCCTAGCCACCTTCTTTTTAGGTTTCTTCAGCTCGACAGTAACTGCAACATCACCGCCAATTTTGCCAGTTAAATATGCAACTGGTTTCTTAATAGTTGCTTCAGTAGTTAGGATCTGTGGTAAACTAACTTCGCTAACCTGTTGCATTTTTTCAATAGTGAATTCAATCATTTCTAAAGTCTGTAGAACTGGTTTCTTTTTCTTGGGTTTGTCTTTAGCAGATACACCTGCCAATGATTCTGCATCAGAAACTTGTATGGAAATCGGTTTTAACATTTCCTCAAAAGGAACCACGGTGATACTATGTTTCTCCAAAGCTAGCTTGGGTCTTTTCTTTGATTTAACTTTAGTTTTTGCAATTGTCAAGTATGGAGTTTCTGTTGATTCAGTGTCCTCTTCTGATTTGGCAGTATCAATTTCCGTGATTGATATATTATCGGGTGCAACTATTGCATCAGATCCTAAAGACTCCAACACCTCTCGCACAACCACACCATCCGTAGGCTTACCTTCCTCCTGAGTGACATCTTTGGCAACAGGCTTCTTCCGCACAATCACCTTTCTCTTGACTGGTTTTCCTTCAACTCCAATTGGAGCAGTTTCAGAAGGAAATTCTCCTTCTTGAAGACTCTCAGGGGCAGTATCATCTTCAATTACTGTGTACTCAGGCTCAGTCACTGGCAGGGCTTCATCGGTTACAAGTTCTTCAATTTTGGTGTCTTCTGTGTCAAACGTTGCAGACAGGGACACGGGTTTCTGTTCGGTGGTCTGAAACTTGTGCACCGTGTATGAAACACTTTCCATCTGAACAACATCGCCTTGCACAACTTTCTTCTTTGATGTTTTTCTCACAGTAACTGAAGTTGTGTCTTCACCACGCTCGATGACAGTTTGTTCCATGCTTTCTGGTGTAACTTTCTCAATAATTTCCACTTCTTTCCTTGGTTTACGTCGACGAACCGTTACAGTTGCATCTTCTGGAACTTCTTGAACAGTTTCATCCTCTGGGAACTCCACCAAAGGTTTCTCAACTTCTTCTTGAGGAACACCTGGGATTAGTAGTGGTAGCAGTGACGCCATAAGGTTTGGGGAAACTTCTTGCCATTCCTTGACAGTTTCATAGATTATCCTAGGAAGTTCTTGTACAAAAGCAAAATCTTCTTCCACAATGTGCTCCACTGCATAATTGAGAACAATCTGTTTTTTTGCCTTGCGTTGCACTGTAATTTCCGTTTCCTGGTCCACGTCCACAGTTTTAGGTTTATCATCCCGCTTGATCTTTTTAGGCTTCTTGACGACCACTTTTTCTTGGAACTGAGAATCCTCAGGTGCTTCTTCAACTTTTTTCATTCGGATAACACCAACTATTGCTTCTTCGGGAGTCTGTTTTGTAATGTCTTCAATTTCAGTCTTATCGACCGTAACATCCACAGATTCTGACACTGGCAAGGAAATTCTTTCAGTGACTTCTGTTATGACAGTCTCGGTGGCCTTTAATTCCTTTACTTCCGGTTCCTGTTTTGAATCTACAAATGGTTGAACCTTATGGTCAGTTATTACTTCCTGCACTGCAAACTGATCTGGAACAACAGAATCCGTTGGCATTTCTGTGATGACTCCAGTAATAATGAAGTCTTCAACTTGTGTCACCATTTGCGTCTCTAAGGTTGTAAAATGCTCATGTGGAAGCAGTTCACCAATAGCCTGTTGACTTTCAGGAGAAACTTTAGATGCAAGTACTGATTCCCTCTCTTCCGCACTAGTTTCATATTTCACAATCGCCTGTTCAGTAATGATGCTCGTAACTGCTGTAGTTGTTGCAGGTAGTATGTCCTCTGACAGCTCTTTAGTGGTGGTTTGTGCTTCAACTTCTGACACAATCATGTGCTCTTCTGTAGGAATTCTCGTTGTCGCTATAGATGTTAATGTTGGTTTTGAAACGATTTCCTCTTCTTTAATTTCTGCATCTACATGAGTCACAACAAAGTGCTCCTTGGTTAGAACCTTCATCTTTGCACTGTCAATAGCAAAGATGGGTGCTTCCTCAAATGATTCCTCCCTCAACTCGGATTGTGCTTCAGAAACCACCACATGTTCTTCAGTTGGTATCTTCAGTTTGGCCTTTTCAGTTGAAAGTGTTACCTTTTCAGTTAACTCCTCTTCTTTGATCTGTGATAGTACTTCTGACACATCAATGTGTTCAGCAGTTGGAATTTCTATTTTTGCTTTTTCCACATTTAAAATCGGCTTGGTAGCAAATGTCTCTTCTTTCTCTTCAGTTTGTACTTCCAACGTGACAATGTGCTCCTCTGTTGGCACCTTCACCTTGACTGTGTCAGTAATTAGAGTAGGTTTAACTGCAAATTCTTCTTCTTTCATTTCAGAAGTGATTTCAGCAACAACAACCGACTCCTCTGTTATAATCTTCAAATGAGCGGTTCCAAAAGGTAACATAGGCTTTTGTGTAAATTCTTCCTCTCTGACTTCCGCTTCTACTTCACACGTAACAACATGGTCTTCTGTAGAAACGCGTCTGTTAGCTATGTCCGATTTGAAAACAGGTTTTTCATAAAATTCTTCTTCCTTCATTTCACTCTCTGTTTGTAAGACTGTTATGTGATCTTCAGTTGGAATTCTCATCTTCGCCATTTCAACAACAGGAATAGGTTTCTCAGTAAATTCTTGCTCCTTCACTGCACTCTCAACCTGTAAAATCTCAACATGTTCTTCAGTAGGGATTCTCATTTTTGCTTTGTCAGTAACAAGAATCGGCTTTTCTGTAAAATCTTCCTCCTTCATTTCAGACTCCACTTGAGAAACAACAACATGTTCCTCCATTGGAATTCTCAACTTTGCCTTTTCAGTAGTTAAAATTGGCTTTTCTGAAAATTCTTCCTCTCTGATGTCTGATTGCACTTGTCCAACAATGAGGTGTTCTTCTGTCAGGATTCTAACCTTTGCAGTGTCAGTGGCGAAGAGAGGTTTACCAGAAAATTCGTCCTCTTTTACATCCGCAGTGACCTGGGATACAATGATGTGCTGATCAGTTGAAATATCCACCTTAGCCTTGTCTGTGATGAGCTGCGCCTTTTCAAGAAGTACTTCTTTTGATTCAGAATCAACTTGGGAAACGAATAAATGTTCTTCAATTGGGATTCTCATTTTAGCCTTGTCAGTAACAAGAACAGGTTTCTCCAAAAATTCCTCTTCTTTTATAGCAGATTCCACTAGAGAAACAAAGATGTGCTCTTCTGTTGGGATCCTAACTTTTGCCATATCCATTGTAAGGATTGGCTTCTCCGAGAATTCTTCTTCTTTCGCTTCAGATTCAACTTGAGACACAAATATATGCTCTACAGTAGGTATCCCAATTTTAGCCTTACCTGTAGCAAGAACAGGCTTTTCCAAGAATTCCTCTTCTTTCACTGTGGATTCCACTTGAGACACAACAAGATGTTCTTCTGTTGGGATCCTCACTTTGGCCTTATCAGTAACGAAATCAGGCTTCTCCAAGAATTCTTCTTCCTTAGCCTCAGATTCCACTTGAGACACAAAGAGATGTTCTTCTGTTGGTATCCTCATTTTGGCCTTGTCAGTGGCAAGAATAGGCTTGTCCAAGAATTCCTCTTCTTTCGATTCAGATTCCACTTGAGACACAAAGAGATGTTCTTCTGTTGGGATTCTCACTTTGGCCTTATCGGTAACGAAATCAGGCTTCTCCAAGAATTCTTCTTCCTTTGCCTCAGATTCCACTTGAGACACAAAGAGATGTTCTTCAGTTGGGATTCTCACTTTGGCCTTATCGGTAACGAAATCAGGCTTTTCCAAGAATTCCTCCTCCTTAGCTGCCGATTCTACTTGCAACACAAACAGATGTTCTTCAGTTGGAATCCTCATTTTAGCCTTGTCAGTGGCAAGAATAGGCTTGTCCAAGAATTCCTCTTCTTTCGATTCAGATTCCACTTGAGACACAAAGAGATGTTCTTCTGTTGGGATTCTCATTTTAGCCTTTTCAGTAATGAAATCAGGCTTCTCTAAAAATTCTTCTTCCTTAGCTGCAGATTCCACTTGCAACACAAAGAGATGTTCTTCAGTTGGGATCCTCATTTTAGCCTTGTCAGTGACAAGAATAGGCTTGTCCAAGAATTCCTCCTCTTTCGATTCAGATTCAACTTGAGACACAAAGAGATGTTCTTCAGTTGGGATTCTCACTTTGGCCTTATCGGTAACGAAATCAGGCTTTTCCAAGAATTCTTCTTCCTTAGCCTCAGATTCCACTTGAGACACAAAGAGATGTTCTTCTGTTGGTATCCTCATTTTGGCCTTGTCAGTGGCAAGAATAGGCTTGTCCAAGAATTCCTCTTCTTTCGATTCAGATTCCACTTGAGACACAAAGAGATGTTCTTCAGTTGGGATTCTCACTTTGGCCTTATCAGTTGCAAAATTGGGCTTCTCTAAGAACTCTTCTTCTTTGGCCTCAGATTGCACTTGAGACACAACAATATGCTCTTCAGTTGGGATTCTAACTTTAGCCTTATCGATAGCAAGAATCGTCTTCTCTTTAAATTCTTCTTCTCTGGTTTCAGATTCCACTTGTGATACGTACAGATGGTCTTCAGTTGGGATCCTAACTTTGGCCTTATCAGTTACAAAATCGGACTTTTCCAAGAACTCTTCTTTGGCTTCAGATTCCACTTGAGACACAAACAAATGATCTTCAGTAGGAATCCTAACTTTTGCCTTATCACTGACAAGAGTTCTTTCTGAAAATTCTTCCTCCTTAGACTCAGCTTCCACTTCAGATGTAATGATGTGTTCCTCTGTAGGAATGCGAACCTTTGCTCGGTCACTTACGAGTAATGGCTTACCGTAAAATTCTCCTTCTTTTATTGTAGACTCCACTTGAGATACTATGATATGATCTTCCGTTGGTATGCGCACTTTTGCCTTGTCTGTTGCCTGGATGGGCTTGTCTGTAAACTCGCTTTCCTTTACTGCAGCCTCCACTTCAGATACAATTAGATGTTCATCAGTAGGAATTCTAACTTTGGCTTTATCCTTTGCCAAGATTGGCTTGTCACTGAATTCATGTTCTCTCATTTCACTCTCCAGCTCTGAAATCTGAAGTTGTTCTTCGCATGGGATGATCCTCTCTTTTGCTTTATCCGTTGCAAAGAAAGGCTTTTCATCAAATACATCTTCCTTATCATCTGGCAGGATTTGACTGATCACCAGGTGCTCATCCACAGACATTTTGGTCTTGGCTTTATCCATGCTCAAAACAAGCTTGTCTAATAAGTCTTCCTCTTTCCAAGCAGGTGAAATCTCTAGTGTAAATATATGCTCGTCTGTGGGGATTCGAAGTTTAGCCTTGTCAGTTAATAACATAGGCTTTTCAATGAACTCTTCTTCATTGAGACTACTCTCAACCTGGGATACAAAAATGTGTTCATCTGTTGGAATCCTGATCTTAGCTCTGTCAGTGTTTAAAGTGGGTTTGTCCAAGTTTTCTTCAGTTTGTTGTGCATCAATTTGTGACACAAATATATGATCTTCTGTTGGGATCCTCACTTTCACTCTGTCCGTGGTTGGCTTCAGCTTGTCATCAAACTCTTCCTCTTTGAAACCACTTTCCACTTCAGATATGACCAAGTGTTCAGCAGTTGGAATCCTCATCTTTGCTTTGTCAATGGCTTGGACAGGTGTTCTTGCAAACTCTTCTTCTTTTACATCAGCTTCCACATGTGAGGTGATAATGTGCTCAACTGTTGGAATCCTCATTTTTGCTTTGTCTTTTGCAACATGTAACTTCTCAGCAAATTCTTCCTCTTTAGATTCGACAATGACTTCAGACACAAAAATGTGCTCATCGGTAGGAATTCTTATTTTTGCTTCCTCTGATAATTGCTTCTTCTCTAGGAATTCTTCTGGCCGAATTCCAATTTCCACTTCGGAGACAAATATGTGGTCGGCGATTGGGAATTTTACTCTTGCTGTTTCAGACACAAGCAGCGGCTTTTCTGAGAATTCTTCTTCTTTGGAGCCTATTTCCGTTTCTGACACAAGGATATGCTCCGACATTGGGATATTCAGTTTTGCATATTCTGTTGCCGGAGCAAGTTTTTCTTCAAACACGTCTTCCTTGAGTTCCGTTTCAACCTCTTGAACAAAAATATGATCATCCGTAGGGATTTTCAATTTTGCCTCAGCAGTGACAAGTACTGGTTTGGTGTCAAAATGCTCCTCACGGATTTCTGATTCAATTTCTTCAGTCACAATATGCTCGTCTGTAGAGAGCCGTACTTTTGCTATGTCAGCCACAAAGGTTGGCTTATCAGAGAACTCCGTCTCCTTTAATTCAGCTTCAACAGTGGAAATCGTTAGGTTCTGTGCAGTTATTAATGTTGATCTGGCATGTGAAGATGCTGGAACTTTCTGGCGTTGAACGTCTCCATGCATGATAGCAGTTTCAATCTCTTCAACCTGCAAATTCTCCATCTCAAGAACATTTGGCCTGGCTCGAACAGCAGCAGGTTGGCGGTCAGCTACTAGGTCATCTTCTTTCTGGTGGGAACATACTTCAAGAATCAATACAGTTTTGGAAGGCTGCATCTTCACGTCAGCTGTTCTCTCATCCAAGGTTAGCACAGTAGTCCCAGGAACATCTCGTTCTTCCGCAAAAACTTCGGAAATGGACACAGTTTCAATAATGGACACACCTACATCAGCACACTCTGTTTCTGGAGATTTGAAATCAGGCATCTCACTTTCTTTCTGGTGCGTTTTAGTTTCACATATTACAATCGTCTCTGTTTCACTAATTGATGACCCAGCCTGTCTCAGTCCAGGAGTCTCATCCTGTTGATATTGCTCCACATTATCACATGTGAAGGTTTGCAAAATCTGAACTTGATCTTGAGCAGGAACAAATGCAGAAGTCAGCTGTGCAAGAGGGCCCAAGACCTTCTCTTGAAACTCGCCTTCCTTCAAAGATGACAGCACCTCAGCCACAACAACAGACTCAGAAGTAGGAAATGATACATGTGCTTGAGTGGTACTTGGGGCTTTCACTGGAACAAATTCTTCAGCACTGGAATGAACAGTAGTCTCTGCAATCTCCAAAGCCTCTTCAGGACGCACACCACTATCTGCTGTTGCTGGGGAAAGTTTTGGCTGCTCTACCAACTCTTGTTCTTTGTCCGCAAAATGAGTCTCTCGCACTGTAAGAGATGTCAGCAAGTCTATGTCTAACTTTGCTGCTCTGGTTATGGGTTGATCCACATCATGAAGGTCGCCAACACCTTGGGAAGCTTCCACCTCTGCCATGAAGACATGTTGTTGACTTGTAAAGGCAGTTGTGGCAATTCTAGTCACTGGTCTCTCATCAGCATCCAATTCTGCTTCTTTGTCAGCTGTCAGAGTCTCG
Source organism: Glomeris marginata (assembly GCA_034696005.1). Lineage (NCBI taxonomy): Eukaryota > Metazoa > Arthropoda > Diplopoda > Glomerida > Glomeridae > Glomeris > Glomeris marginata. Next base: position 30,420 of record JAQFZQ010000269.1, on the reverse strand, counting down.
CTCACAATGGCTAAGTCAATGGCTTGCATCTCCGACAGCAACTCAACACCTTGTGGCTTCTCCTCCGGATGGAAAACACCTTCTTTGTCATCGGATGAGGTTTCAATAACCATAACAGACTGAATTGGAACAACAGTTGGCGAAGCAGTTTGGCCTAGTGGTGCTACGGGCATGAGGAGTTCCGATTCCTTTGCTGCTGCAGTCACCTCTTCCACCAGAACAGACTCGTCCTCTTTAAGCAGCATCCTTGCATGCTTTTCTGGAAGTTTTCCGGAAACAAAATCTTCCGTGGTATCTTGACTGACAACATCTGAAACCAAAGCTAATTTATTAGTGAGGAGGCTGACGTTTGCAAATCTTTCAACGTCCTCACTAGGTTTCACAAGATCGGTTGTCACAGACTCGGGCAAAACCTCTGAAACGACCATAGCCTCACCAGTCACCGGCATCAAAATTGCCGCATTTGTAAATAATGCTACAGTGTCAACATCTAATAACACACCTTCACACTGATCTGCAGTTACTTCTGACACAACTAAACTGTGTTTTTCATGTGTATGACTGGGTTTGGCAGTGGTCGTTTGAAGGTGTTCAGGTTTGAAGTCCAGTTCACTAAGCATGATTGTGTTTATGGATGATGAGATGCCTTCTGCAGTAACAAGGGATTCATTTGCAGATTTTAAATTCACAGCTGATATATCTGAAAGGGGCAATGTTTCGCTTTGGATGTCAGAAGTTGTGATAACAAGAGCCTCGGGTATATTCGAAAATAATGTGGAAGCAGTTTTGCTGTCTGGAAAAGTGTCTTCCTCTAGAGAAGATTCCTTGGTCGCAGACGTGACTTCGGTGGTGGCAACATGATGTAACAAATCCAGCATGTCTGACTTAGCACGAACAGCAATATTTGGGCGAACAATTAAATCACTTTCCAGTAGGGAAGATTCAACCTGTTCCACATTGAGGGCTTTCTGAGTGGAAAGACTAACAACCACATTATCTGTATCTGGAAGTGGTTTCTCAATATGCTCCCCTGGAACATCGGCTGTTGTCACTTCAACAACTTGGATCGTCTCTAGCTCTGGAATACTAAGAAGAGCTGTAACTTCATGTGGGAATTTGTCCTCAGGAAGTACCCCTTCTTTTACTGATGTTTTGACATCCAGGATAGACACTTGATGCTCGCTGGCTATAAGTGTTTCCATTGCATTCAAGGTTATTGGCGATCTTGGTAGTTCAATCATACCTTCTGCTTCTGCAGGAGTGATTTGTGTAACCTCGATAGTTTTGTGTGGAACAAAGCTTGCAGGAAGCTCCTCACTGTCAGGCAATGCAGGCTTTATCCAATCACCTTCTTTAGTTGCCACAGTCTCTTCGGAAATTTCTATTGCTTCTGATACATCTAAATTAGGTAATGCCGTTTTTAAATCTGGAGCCACATCAGGAGCCAATTCCTCTTCTGTCATTCCTGCCTCCACTTCAGTCACGCAAAGGGATTCTTGGGATGTCACAGCCTGTTGGGCAGATGTTGATTTTGGAAACACGTCCTCTTTGAGTTCTTTCTCCACCAACCCAGTTGAAACTTCAAGAACTGAAACTACTTCTAAAGGAATCATCAAGGTTTGAGCTCTTTCTGTACGTGCTGCATGTTCCTCAAGGTGACTTTCTTTAAGCTCAGCATTTACTTCCCGAATCTGTGTCGCTTCTGAAGCTACAAAAACTGAATCGGCTGCCTGCTCGTCTGCAAGAACAGTGGTGACCAAGTTTCCTTCCTTGATTGCATCCATTACCTCTTCAACTCCAAGGGATTCCATAGCAGGTACCGACCATTTAGCCTGGACAAGTTTAGGAATAGATTCTGTTTCAAATTCTGCCTCTTTGTCCTGAAGGGCCACTTCAATAGACGTAGCAATTGGCTTGCAGATGGTGATATCATAATCAGCAGATGCTGTTTGAGTCGATTCCATACTTGGCATTGTGTCAGCAGAGAGCGCAGATTCAACTTCTTCCACTTGTGCAACTGTCCTGGGTTGTATGGTGGTCATTGCATCTGCAAATCTAGATTTCGCTTCATCCACCTCAAGTGGTAACTCATTCTCATTTGTATTTGCTTCAGACGTGGAAAGATGTTCCAGTGGAGAAAGTTGTAACATTGCCCGATGAGTGTCAGGCCTCAATGGAACCAGTAGATCACCCTCCATTTCAACTTCGCCAACGTCACCAATGGAAATCGCCTCTTGAGCAAGAATAGTGTGCGCTGCTTTATTCGATTCTGGCGCTACAGTGGTCATGACATCAGTTGCGACACCAAACACTATCTCCGACACCTGGGGAGCTTCAAGAGGAGTCACAATTAATCGGGTTCTTGCATTTGTTGATTCAGGCGACGAATCTATTAAATCCTCTGCTTCCACTGATGTATTAATTTCACTTGTGATCATGTGTTCTAGCTGGGACATAACTGGAATTCCTGTGTGCCCCAAAGGAAGAATACCTGGAACATATTCCCCTTCTTTTATCTCAGTTGTTGTAAAAAGCTGTTCACTCACAAGTTGAGGAACAATTTGTGAATCCGCACTTGCACCAGCAGGTGTAATAGTTTCAAAGTCACTTTCTTTTATTTCGGATGTGACTTCAGAAACTGCAAACGCCGACTGAGGAGTTAAACTAGGCAAAGCCTGTTTTGAGACGGGAGTTTCTTCCGGCAGAAAGTCTTCCTCGTGATGGCGTTCAGTAATTTCACTAACTGTCAGATGTTCTGCCGTAACAAATGTTGTATGTGTCTGGATACTTTCAAGAAGCGTAACACTTTGTTCTTCCTCTTTCAGCTCGGCCTGAACTTCAGAAATGAGAATGGCCTGAACTTCCTGAGGGAGAGATGCAAGTGCGTGAGATACAGTTGGAACAATTTCTGCCAGAGGCTTTTCAGCGCTGCCAACGATCACTTCTTCTATATCAAGAGCCTGTTTGCCAACAATTTCCATTCTCTCTTTGGCATTCTGCATTTCTGGCAGAAGGTCTGGCACGAAACTTTCTTCTGATTGGGCAGATTGAATGACCTCAGACACGGCAAGGATCTGGTGAGGTTTAACTACAGCCTCGGCTTGACGTACATGGTGGATATCACAAACTTCCTCCAACTCAATTTCCTTAGTTTCAGTCGATATTTCTGAAACAGACACAGCTTCTTGCTCCACAATACAAGGCAAAGCAGTTTGTTTATTTTGAATGTCATCAGGAAGAGTTTCAGGATTGGTGGAGTCCACAGTTTCACTGATGATGATGGCCTCAGAAGATGCAAGATCTTGTAATGCACGTTGCTCTTTCGGTGCTTCAGTCTGAGGAAGATTTAGTTGAAAGTCACCCGGACAAACTTCACAAATCTCCATATGTGATCGCAAGTCCATTGCATGTTTAGCCAATGTTATTTTTGGTAATTCTGGATGCAAATCTTCTTCTTTGTATGTCGCCTCAACCTCTGTCACCGTTATGCTTTCTAAAGGCACAAGTTTCTGCCTAGCAATGTCTTCAGATGGAACACTGTCTGCTACCAATTTTCCCTCGCAAATGTTAGCTGTAACTTCTTCAACGTCAACAGCTTTCTCCAATTCCCCTAGTGCTACTGTTGCTTTCTTCGATGTTGGAAGCTGAACAGATGTTAAGTTTTCTTCCATCTCAGATACTTCAACATTAGCAGTTTGAGCAGCTTGACGAGCTACGGTAATGGATGAACTTTCAATCGCTTCAAGTAACAGTTCTTCAGGTATAAAGCTTCCTTCTCGTTCATGAAGAGCAATGAAGGATGCAGATGGTGCTTCCTTTGCGACAAGCTCATAATCAGCAATGTGAGAATCCGGCATCAAGGTGTCAGCCAGCAATCCACTAGTATGACCAACTGGGATCTCTGAAACCTCAAGAGCTTCATCAAGACGGATAGTCGCCCTGGCACGTTCCAATAGGAATTTTTCTTCCAAGATATTCTCTTCTTTCTGTGCTGCTTCAATTTCTGTTACAGCCACAGAAGCAGATATTCTAGGATTTGCAACCTCCGTCGCCAGGACTGAACGTGGGGACTCTTCAATGAGCAGAGGTTCCTCTTTAAGTGCCACTTCAGTCTCCATCACAGATATAGTTTCTATTGGTGTCAATCCCACAGAAACATTACGTTCTTCAGGTGCCTGTTCAACTAATGCAGACTCGGCCACAGCAGACAATACTTCTGTTACTTCAATCGCTTCTGTTTCAGACATCTTACCCAATACAGCACTATGTCTATCTGGTTGTATATCAGGTGCCAACATGTCCTCTTTGCTTACAGCTTGAACCTCCATTATTGCAACAGCACAGTTCGCAGTAAAATCAGTTTTAGCTTTCTTTTGTTCAACATCTGTCGTATCAAAGATGCCTTCCTTTTGTCCAGTCATGATCTCATTGATTGTGACAGCTTCGTGTGCTAGTAGACTAGATTCTGCTAAGTCACTAATTGGCGATACATCATCAGGTAACATCCCTTCTTTGATATTGGAGACCACTTGCAATAACTGTATGGCTTGATCAGCGTCCATAGTTGCTTCTGCTTGCTGGGTCATGGGCATGTCGTCAGTCAAATACTTTTCCGATGAATCGCCTGCTTGAACTTCTAAAACTTGGACACCAACTTGGGCCAAAAATGATTCATCTGCGACTTTAAGTGCAACATCCGGCTGAATATATTCACTCTCGTGGGATTGAGTTAAGACTTCTATAACCGACAGGGGTTCAAGTGCCTCCATGGTCTGTGATATCGTATGCATATTGGGCAATTCGTCAGCAGACAAACTGCTAACAGAAGAATCCACTATTACTTCAGCAACTGCAACACTTTCATTCTGCAGGAATCTTGTTACGGCAGTTCCAGCTTTACCAGCTTCTGGTATGAACTCCCCTTCTTTAGTAGCAATTGTGACTTCTTCTGCAGCAAAATGCTGTGAAATGAATGGCGCTACTAACGAATATTCCAACGTCTGGGTGGATGGCAACTGCTTTTCATGGAAAGAACCTTCCTTGAAATCAGTCTCAACTTCCAGCATTGTAACTGTCTCATGTGGTACCATCTCAGTGCTTACAGTCTGCACTGTAACAGACTCTGGCAAGAGAGACTCGATGCTTGCATCAGCAGTCACTTCAGCAACTTGTACGGACTCCACTAGTGGCATTCCCATGTTCGCGGTATGGGCATCAGGAGCAACTGGAGATGTGTAAATATCTTCCTTATCATGGATTGTGGTTTCAGTTAATGAGACAGTATTTACTGTAGGTAACTGTGTTTTAGCGACAACTTCTTTCGGCATAACTTCAGGACTTAGTTCTTGTTCATGGTCTGTTGGAATAACTTGCACAATAGATACGCTGTCTGACTGTTCAACAACTTCCACGACTGCATTGTCACTTGAAGGCACCTGCGGCTGTACGAATTCATCTTCCATGGTTGCCAGAACAACCAAAGATACGTTAATACTTTCTTCTGTTGGGATCAATACATCTGCTTCCTTTGAGTCGGGGAAAATGTCACCCAGAAATATTTCTTCTTTTCCATGCAGCATAACATCACTGACAATTATCCCTTCGCTCTTTGTGATGGTTGATTTTGGCTTTACTAACGTCAACTTGCCCTCGTCTACTGGTTGTAATTCTGGTGCAGTCTGCATCAAGCTGGTCTCAGCAACTTTAATAGATTCTTGGGGCAGAAGAGTTAAATCAGCAATACGGCTATCTGGTTGGATACTGGGAAGTGCAGGTGTACTGTATGTCGTTTCAACTTCGGATATTGAGATATGTTGTTCGACAGGGAAGGCTTGATCCGCAGTCACTTGCTTTGGTAAGACCACATCCTGCAGAGCTATTTCACTCAAATGTGCATCCAACTCTAATACAGTTACCGAGTCACACGTAGTAAAAACTTCCAATGCTTGTTTGGATTGTGGCGTTGTCTCGCTGACCAAATGGACTTCAGTGCTGCCTTCAATTACTTCTGCTACAGAAACTGCTTCTTGGAAAACAACTTCCACAGATGCTTCGTTTGAAGGAATTTTATCTGGCGCCAATAAAGTGATGTGGTCTTCTGGAACAGCTGAAGCTACGGCACTTGACTCGGATATTTGCAAAGCTTTCTTAGTGACGGCTTCTTCAATCTGTAGATTTTCTTCTGCAATCTCAGCTTCCAGTCCAGTTATAGTGCACACCTGTCTTGTCACCAATTCAATTTTCGAGACTGCTCTGTGGGATTCCGGTAACATATCTGGAGCCATAGCTTGCTCCTTCACACTGGCTTCTGTTTCTGAAATGGACACGGGTTTGTGAGGAAGTAGGGCCAGATTGGCCACCTCTTCTGGCAATTCATCACGTTTCCATTCTGCCGCATGTTCGCTTTCAATGCTCTGCACTACATTTAAGGCTAATTCTGCAAGAGGCAGCAATGCAGTGGCAGCAGATGAGGCTGTTTGCAATGGTTCAAACAAACTCTCTTTTAGAAAACTTGGTATCTCTGATATAGTTACAGCGTCATCTGGTACCAGAGAAGCATCTGCAACACATGATGGGTGCAGCGGGACAACTGTCAATTGTTCTTCAGATTGCCCATCAGTGATTTCATTAACAATCAAAGACTGATGCTGCACCACATCAATAGTTGCAGTTGCTGGGACATCAGTAATATCATGAATGGGCTTCGTTTGACTATGTACTGTTATTTCCGATTGAATGAGTGGCTGCTGGTGCATAACAGTGCCACTGCTTGCCTGCAGTACAACAGGAGTTTCAAAGACTTCTAAATTAGATTCATTCAATTCTGACATCGTTTCAGAAGTAACTGGCAAAGATTCATTAAAAGTCAGAGTGGATGCAGCAGTAATTTCTGAGGGGAACACATCTGGCCTCAATATGTTTTCTGTATCCATCAGTAAAACCGCATGTACAGACTCCACTGGAGCAATTGGAACAATCCCAAGATCAGGTAATTTCGGCTGAGTGGAAAATTCAGCAAGATTAGCCATTGCATCCTCAACAGCAGTTTCACTAACCATAACTCCTGACATATGTGGGCAAACCTCTTCGGATACAAAAAGTGATATCTCAGGCACCACCTCAAATTCACTTTCACGCTCACCAACGTCAGTTGTTGAAACTATTAATTGCTCTGACTCTTCCAATGAAGTTGTGACCTCTTTAGTCTCCGGATAAATCATGTCCTTCAAGTGCAATGTGTTTTCCTCAGTGTTAACCGAAGACACGATGACTGAGCCATGTTTTTCTAGAACTGATGCAGCCTGCTGACGAAGTGGAGCAGGTGAAAGTAAATCATCAGTGATTCCTAGTACAGAAGTATCAACAGTTGTGATTGGCAGTGCCGTGGAAACCAACATATGAGCTTTCCTTGTTATCAAATCAGGAACATCTACTTGACCCTCTTTAATGCCAGATTCAACAACTGAGACTACAGCATGTTCTTGAGGTATCAATTGGAAATCAGCGTTCTCTGTAGGCAATTTTATATCCGTTACACCTACACTCTCACTTGAATATATTTGCACGTCAGAAACCCCAAGTGGTTCGTTGCATATGTACTCTACGCCAGCTTCGGACGACATGGGTTTCACAACAGCCAATTCATTTGCAGCCGATGCCACATTCACTTCAACTGTTTCTAAATTGTCCAAAGGCGATATTACCATGTGAGCAGTTTTATCATCAGCACGAGGTAAAGGCAATGGTGTTTCCTTCATTTCAGAAGAAGTTTCGGATACAACCAGGGACTGAGTTTCAACATATCCAGGGCTTGCAAATTTAGGCAGCGGAATAAGCTCTACTGTAAGAGGTTGTTCGCTAAGTGCAGCTCCGATTTCTACCACAGAGATAGGATTTGATTTTTCCATGGTGACTGCTACTGATTGAGGAACCCTCGTGAAATCTAACACCAGGTCATCTGTAACTCCATCAATAGGCATACTGATGACTGACACAGATTCGTGTGGGATAAGCTCTGAATCTGCTTTGCAGACGTCTGCTTCCAAAAGTTCCAAATCCGTCTCCATTAATCCAACATTAATTTCTGTGATTCCAAGAGTATGTGAAACGTCCATAAATTCCACCACAGCAGTCTTCTGGTCTGGGAATATATCGGATGGTAAATCGTGTTCAATGTCGGCCAAAATTACTTCCGAAACATCAAGAGACCGCTGGGGAACAGTAGTATCCACGCGTAAGTATCTCTCTTCATTTTCATCATGCAATGCCAGATCTCCTGAGGCATGGTCACATACAACCTCAAATACTTCCATTGGTTGGAGACTTTCCATCAGGGGACTCGTATACTTGGGTTTGATAGCAGGCATTGGATGAATGGATTCTTCTAGCATACCAGCTTCCACTTCTGAGGTTATTAAATGTGAGTTGCACTCGATAGACTTTATGGCCTTTACAGAAACCAAGTCCACAGCTTTTTCTTCTTCACGTGCTTCACCTTGCACCTCAACCTCTGATGCTAACACAGGCATAAACATTTCAAATGACACCGAGGGCGTCTGTTCCAAAGGTCTCTCTTCTTGTATGTCAATTGTATCAGCAGTTGTCTGAATTTCCGAGCTCGTCACATACTTGTTCTCCTTTAAATGTGTGGTGGAAACTGCTTGTGACACTGTTCGCATTTGCTCATCTTCCAGTGGCATTTCGCTGGAATGCACGCAAACCTGCAGCACTTGTACACATTCAGTATCGGCAAAAGCTTGCTGAGCACTGTGATGTTGTGGTAGAATATCTTGTTCCAAAATGCCTTCTTTGGTGTTCACAACTACCTTGGAGACGACAGCCGTTACCAAGCTCAACACGCAAGTTGCAGGCTGAATTACGGGATTTGCTTTCTCAATAAATCCAAATTCTCTTTCTACACAAGAAATTTCAACAGTCTCCAAGGATTCTGATGCTTGCACGTTTACAATTGCACTAACAGGTGCACTCGGGAGCAACTGATTATAATCTTCCAGAGTCCAAAATGGAATTGCTTCCTCTATTTCAGTCACGTGATGTTCCATGAAAGAGGGGGTTATCGACTTCAGAGCAGGAATTATTGGCAGCAATACATCGGCTTCAGCATCTCCGCTAACATTTTCCGAAATTATTGGAACACAGCTTTGTGGTTGCAAATGCACACTTGCTTGATGTGTTTCTGGTTTCACCTCTTCCACCAAAGGTATTTCACCCTCAACAGTGTATATTTCTTCTGTGGTGACGGTCTGGATTGATGGAAAACGAACGTTTGCACTCTGAGTTGTCACTTCTTCCTTCACGAATTCAGTAGGTATTGTTTCAGCTAAAACTTCTGATGTATGAATGGCTTCAGCGTTGTCAAAATTCAGCTCAGCTAAGCGTTGGCCAAAGACTTGTTCCTCTACAATATCTTCTTTCTGAAGTAGGACAGACTCTAGTATTTCAACAGAATCTCTACTCTCCAATTTCGCTTTTGCTCTTGCAACAGGTCTGTGAGGATGTTTCATGTCATCTTCAACATCACCCGTCTCAACTACATCAACAGTTGTCGCATGTTGTTCACCAACTGTAACTCTTGCCACTTGTGAGGTAGGTTTATCAATTTGAAGGTTCTCCTGAAGGTCAGAAGTCAAAACTTCAGATATGGAAACATATTTATTGTCCAGAACATCTACATTAGCTTGTGCTGCAGAGGTTTTGTCCGGAATCTGAGGAGCTGGATATTCTTCAAGGACAGTTTCAGTGACATCCAAAGCCACGTTTGGGGTTAAAACACTTCTGGTTGTGGCAATTCTTTTCGGAATAATATCCTCATGGAAAAGCACAGTTTCTTCAGAAGAAACTGTAACATGATCGTCTTCACTACCTAATGTAGCTAAAGCACTTTCAAGGTTCTGCTGACTGATGTCTTCTGATGTCTGCAGAATAGTAGCTTCAGAAATAGTTAATGGCCGTTGCTGTTGTTGATGAGTGTACAAAACTTTGGCATCTTCTTCCACTTCCTTTTCTACAAAACCTGCAACAATTTCAGTAGGAAGAGTCTCGGTTGCTTCCGACTCTCGAACTGTTGCCCTAGCTTGAATCGGCGCCTCTTCCAAAAGTATCTCCGCAATTTCATTAAGTTCCAACAATCCTTCACCAATTTCGGGTTTCGTTTCCTTCAAGTCGGGGGTAAAATGAACTTTCTTCTTTGGCTTTTCAGGAAAAACTATTTCAGTTGATACCTTCTCAGGAAATATCTCAGTCTCATCAGCCGGTTTTGTAAGGGTGATTTCTGTAGTGGAAACTTCTTCAGGCAGTGGAAAAACTATGTCCTTTTCTGATTTAAAGCTTTCCGGCTTTGAATAAATTTCTTCATCAAGTTTTTTGGTCACTGTTGACTTGATTTCAATCTCAATCTTATCATCTTCTTTAACTTCGGACTTGGTAACTTGCACAACTTCTTTCTTGCGTGGTTTCTTCTTCTTCATCTCAATTTTGGCTTCAGTTTTTTCAGTACTTTCATCTGGAGATTCCTTCACACGTTCAGGTACCAGGTCATCAGTTGGTCCAATTTCCACTTCATTCACAAATTTTTCATCCGGCTGTGGTTTTCTATCTAACTCATACTTTTCTATGAAGTCCTCAGGTTTTTCCAACTCAACATGTATTTGTTCAAGGCGTTCTTCACTGTCCACAACATCTTTCTGTAAACGTTTCACTCTTCTTATCTTTTTGGGGAACTTAATTTCTGCTGAAGACTTTTCATGTGACTTCTCTTCATCATCTTCCTTTAGCAGGTCTGGTACCTTTAATGTCTCATCAGGTTTTGCGACAGGTTTTTCTTCCAAAGTTTCACGATACAACTCAGAAACTTCCGTCACAGGGGCGATTTCCTCTAACTTCACTTCTGTCAATTCCACTATTTTAGTGGCAACATCCTCAATTTTGGTAACAAGTGAATCTACTACAGCAGTGATTTCATCAACTTCATCGATGAGTTTCTTCGGCTTTTTCTTTTTCCTTGGTTTCTCAGGGAAATCAATATCAACTTGAGATATTTCCTCAGGGATGTCCACTTCTTTTGGTTTTTCTTCAACACCCTTTTCCAACGGTTGTATCCTTTTCTTCTTCTTCGGTTTTATTTCCAATCGAGACTTTTCTTCAAATACCGGAGTTATTTCTGCATCACTTTTCTCAACTTCTGGTTTTTCTTCCTCCTTTTTCCCTGGTACACCTTCCATAAAAATATCCCGCTCACTGATTTCTCTAGGGGACGTCTCCAGTTCAATCTGTGAAATTTCTTTTGGAACAATGTCGTGTACTTTTTCTGTAACTTTCGGTTTTCCTTTTGAAGAAACTTCGACATCAGTGCTTTCAGTAATTTCCACAAATTCACTGGTATCCAGGACTTTCTTAACTTTTCTGGACTTCTTTGTTTTAGGTTTGGGCAGCAATTCTACATCGGCAGAAGACGTTTCCAGGTCTGGAGCATCTTCCTTGGGTTTTTCAACAGCTGATGGAACACTATCCACAACAGTTTCTTCTGGAATTTCATCATCCAAAGGTTTTTCAATTGTTATTTCTTTCCTTGTTATATCTGTACGAGTTCTTTCAATTTCCAACTCAGAGATTTCCTTAGTTTTATCATCACTAATTTCCAAAGATTTTTCAACAAACTTGGGTTTCTTACGCTTCTTGGATGTCACACTGATATCTCTTTCGAGCACTTCCTCAACTATTTCAACCTTTGTTTCATCTTCACCCACTTCCTTCTCTGGCTTTCTCAACAATTCCATAACCTCTTTAGATTTATGTGTCTCCTCTTCAGAAGGTATCTCTTCGATGATTAATTCACTTCTCGCGTCAGGTGCAGTTTCAAATCTGACAATTTTCTCGACCTTATCTGGCCGTTTCTCAATTGATTCCCATTCAATATCAGGCTTGTAAATAGACTCCACTTCAATCTCAAGAGTCTCTTCTTCCTCTTTTCCTTCCCGCTTATGACGTATGGTTCGTTCCTTAACAATCTCTAACACATCTTCACTATCTTCACGTGGTCCTTTCTGCCTGCCAACGGATGTAACTTCCACGATGGTAACTTTGTTTGCTTCCTTAGTAGTACTTTCCACATGTTCTACATCTTGCTCAAACGTCTTTCTTACAGGCTCTTTACGTCTTGGCTTTTTCTGCAATTCTATTGAAGAACGTGATGTTCGCTGCTCTTCCGTCACCTCTTCTTCTTTGGAGTCTTCAAGAACTTGAGGTTGCAAAGTGGTTTCTGAAACACCAACTTCACAATAAAGATTTGTAAGAGCTTCAGTAGGTTAACATGTTGTTAATGGTACAACTTGCTTGAGTTCAGTCGCAGTTGTCAGTTCTGTGAGCGGCTTTTAGTGACATGTTGGTTACAACATCAAGTATGCTACGATGCCTTATGACAACATCAAGTTAGAAATGTTGTTATAAATAGTATATATTTATCAAGTTAGGTTTTACACTGATACAATCAGTGTTACAGTTGTTACACATTATTCTTCTTGCCGGCCTGCATGTCAGTATTATCCGTTAGAATGTTGATACATTGGAAGTCCGAATTATGGAGTCAGTCGTACACCTTCAGATTATGTTAATTTAGTTGCCGAAACCTGCGATTGTAGCTTAGAAATTATTTCATTTAGTTCCAATACTAATTGCATCTAATCGGATATTAGCAGTAGTGAATTTGTATTAATCACGAAGGTCAGAATTGAAGTAATGGATGCCTCTTGCAGATTTGTCAGAATTAAATGTAGTACTTTGCTTGTTATATAAACACCATTTTGGAAATTTCCACCCGACATATTTCCTACAGGTGACTCAGAGGCATTACGTAACACTGCAAATCTGCGCTGCAGGCTTGTGAGGCCAATTGCACCACCATATGTTACGTAATGCATAGCAAGGTCAATTTTCAAAATGGCATCAACATTTATGTGCAGATTAGAAACTTAAAGTATTATAGTGCGCAATAAATAAGTTATGAGGAATATACTGATATATTCCACAAGTTGTTATTTTTTAAATTGACGTGCTTTATTCTACCTAGAACACAGATTAAGACTGTAGATTAAAACGTATTACACATCATGTTACAAAATCCCAACAATGACAGTCCAACATTTCTCAATGATGGACGTATTACATTGTTAAACACATGTGAATTAAAATATAATGTGCCACGGTAGGCACACTATTCTTCAACAGAACGTTGTTACACCTTTATTTCCAATCAAGCAAATGTTAGGTGTTACAGTTTAATTCTGTGAGTGTGTGAAGTTTGTGAGTGCTCTTATATTATTGAGTAGAAAAATGCTGATCGCAGTCATTCCAAGTTTTCCATTCGCCTACGAAGAAAACCTGATGCGCAGTCATGTGCGTTGATTACGAAGACATTGTGTTACTACTACGAGTATGAGTTTGATCAATAAAATGTTATATCTGTGAGTATATGTAGTAACACAAATAGCTGACATGGCCTAGTGTGTGAATTATTAATTGCATTAATATGCAATCGCAAAATAAAATGGACTTCAAACCTGATTTCTGATTCACCCTGTATATGACACGTTCTAGGGCTCCATCGGCTAAAGCCATAAAAAATTATAGATACATTATGAGATCTGCATTAAACATACAAGAAATGCAGTACAGTGGAACCTCATCATACAACGTATACACATGATCTTTTGTCGATTTACACTTTGCCCAAGATTTACATATCCCTTAAAAATTAAGATCATATCTCACATATTTTCCAAAACCAGTCGACATTTACAGAGGTTCCACTGTATCACAACAGTACAATACGTACATTATGAACAATGATCGAGTTGTACATACTGATATACATACTCATAAATAGCTCATATTGGTATGAACATTCCCACCAAAACAGATTAGGTTTAATTACTGCACTATGAGCATTGCTGTGAGCCTTATGTATTATTTTAGACACTGGACATCCACGTCATTTTCAGTTTAGAACAATTAATTTACACAAAACACACAATATATAGTGTCACAAAAGTTATTGAACTTGGTTATACATACCTCAGCCGATTCGCAAATTGTGTGAATTGCAGTTTTATATAAAATGTTTCACAATCTAGGATCATTATATCCACTACTGGCACACCAACATGCGGAATACTTTGGAACTAATATTTCGCAAACCAATAGAACAAACAACAAAATTAGTACTGCATAATTAGAGGCAAGACATTTATATTTTCACTCTTAAAAACCTCATACAAACTAATTTGATTAGTTCAACAACACGCACAGTAACAATAACCCAGCTACCAAAATGTCTACTTGAGAAAAGTAAAAATGATTGTAGCTGAATCACTTGTGTACCTTTTATTTCACAATATACAACAACTCAAACTACCTTTTGCAACATGCAAAAATAATGCAATACAAAATCAGTGTATGGTACGCTAAAACTGTCTTAGTCTGTTGCTATAAATCGAACTCGTATTCATCAAATCCCATAAAACATGCTTAAATATACAGGGTGATACAAAAATATGTGTAAAAACTTTAAGAGAGGTGGGGAACGCTGAAACAAACTTTTTTGCTACTCTGAAGGCATGTTCTCAAGTGTCACCCTTTAGTGATAGATGATAATGAAGAGGAGAAAGTGTGAACAATACACACTGCCCACTGTACACTTGTCACTAAAGGGTGACACATGAAGACATGGCATTCGTAGATTGAAAAAGGTTTGTTTTAATATTCTCTACCTCCCATTATAGTTTTTACAGAAAGCTTTGAATCATCCTGTATAATGCATGTCCAATAGAGCACCACTGATAATGATGGTAGTTATGAACATTTCATGGGACTTAAGAATACACTCGATTTGTACAATAGACTATTACAATTTTATTACCTTGCCTGTATATTTTCAGCAATATGCCGAATAAAGTTTCCAAACACAGAAACAATCTAGATCCATTGGTATTCTCGTGCACTGGTCAATTACTGTATGTACATAAATATATAACTAAATTGCAAATGCATGAATATGTACAGACAGCTTTAAAGGAAGTAAATACAGCATGGATGGAGGTAGACATGTTTCTGTAGCTTGGAATTAGAAGAGCCTATTCAATTTGAGGGAGTATTTTTGAGGTTTATCTGGCCACAATTAATAACAGAAGTCTTGAAATTAATCCCCTTCCTAATAATCCACAATATCTACATCAGTCAGACTGACCTCTAAAAAACTCCAAATATTAAATTTGCTCTTATTCAGCCTCGTCGACAACGAATGAACTTGCAAAGGCAAAAACTGCTGCCAGCAAAATGATCAGGGGTGCATGTGGAGCATGTTACCATTTCGACACATGATGGTTGCATACCCCACATGCATCCCTGTTTAATTTGTTAGTAGTGGTCCAATTTTGGCTTTGGAAGTTCATTCGTCGTGAATGAGACTGTATAGTGCATTACGGCAAATATTTAGCTGTCATCATTGAAAAGCCAAGTGCAGCAGCTGCCAAGCAATCCAGCTAATAAATGAACAGCAGCTGCCAAAACTATACAACTGATAAGAATAACTCGGATTGCTTTGTCATCATCAAAGAAGGTATCAACATCTCTGGCACGTCTAGGCATGCATGCATGGTGGTCATTTGCGCCATTTTCTGTAGACAATTCGTGCAAAAAGTAATCAATCAATGCAAAAACTAATTTCAAACGTTAAATCTCATTCCACTACTGCAACACCAATGCATTACAACCTTAAAAGTTTCAAATACCCCATGCAGAATTTGACAGAAAATAGTTTGAAACGCAGGAGAACAACACTGCACAAACGCTCACCTTTGACAAGAACCTCTGAAGTTCCAGCACGAACCAGTAAACTTTCCTTAACGGTAGACTCCTTTGCTGTAATCTGCTTTTCAGTGTCACCAGTAAACTCCTCTACTTGATCCTCCAGTTTCACTGTCTCGATCTTCAAATACAAAATTTACGCGAGTTTAGCCGTATTGAAATACATAAAAACTGGCACTTATTGTAAACTACACTAACCTGAACAGACTGGACACTGTCTACAGTGACTTTCGCCTGATGCTCAATAACTTTCTTTTCCGTGAAATCACCCGTTGTCATGGCAGCACTCACTTCCGATACAGCCAAATGTTGTCTGGCCGAGAGCAGGACGTTGGCCATACTCTCGAACGGCAATTTACCCGGAGCGAATTCGCCTTCCAGGGTACCAGTCACCACTTCGGTGACCCCTGCCAGTTCGAGTGGCGATAACATGTGATCAGCAGTGGCGACACTGGGAAACTCTTCCGTGACCAATTCCCCAGACTTGCCCTCGGCCACCACTTCACTTACGGTCACCGTTTCTTGGGTGGTAACCACGGGACTTGCTGTAAGACCAGTTGGCAGCTTACGGGGCGTCAGCTCTTGGGGTTTATCGGCCACCACAACTTCTGAGACGGCCAGGGACTCCCGTGTGGTAACAGTCTGTCCAGCTTGTATCGATACCGGCATCTTAGTTGGTACTAACTGTTCTGTCTGGGTTTCGGTGACAACTTCTGCCACCACCATAGACTCCTGCATCAAGAAGCTTTCAGATACATTGACAGCTCCCGGAACTTCTCCAGCTTGGAATTCCTCCGCAGATGTTTGGGTAACCACTTCGGCAACTGTGACAGATTCCTGTGAGGATATAGCTTCTTCAGCAGTAGATGTAGCAGGGGCTAAGTCGGAAACAAGTTTCTTCGGCTGTGTTTCAGTAAGTACCTCGGAGATTGTAATAGATTCTTGCGTCAATATGCTCTTTCCAGCAGTAACTGCAGTAGGAAGACGTAGCTCAGCTAACTCTGTGGTCTGAGTGTCTGTGATAACTTCTAACACAGTGATTGAATCTGAAGTGGACAAGGTCTCACCAGCATGGGCAGTGCCCAGAATCTCACCAGCCTTGAAATCTTTTGCTTTGTCCTGAGGAATCACTTCTGCAACGGTCAGGGAATCCATGATTGACAGACTCTTATTGGCCATAAAGGCAGCTGGGAACTGATCAGGAGCAAGTTGGCCCTCCTTGGTGTCCGCAATGACCTCTGATACAGATAATGATGTCTGTGCAGACACAGTTTTTGAAGCAGAAGTTGTAAATGGTAACTCCGCTGTTGGGAACTCTTTTACGTTGGTCTCTGCTACTATTTCAGATACAGTCAAAGATGTCAGAGTGGACAAAACTTCCATCGCATTCAAGGTACTGGGTAGAACAGTAGCAACAAATTCTTTTGGCTTGGTCTCGGAAACTACCTCAGAAACACTCAAGGAATCCTGAGGAGCAATGCTTCGTTCTGCTTTTACTGACCATGGCATTTCACCTTTCTTAAAGTCTTCAGTATTTGTTTCAGCTACCACTTCTGAGACAGTCAATGACGTCTCGGTAGATACATTTTCACTGGCGTTGACAGCACCAGGAATTTCCCCAGGTCCAAACTGACCAGGCATTGTCTCCGACATTACTTCTTCAACTGTAAGCGATTTCTGCACTGACATTTTCCTATCAGCAGTTACGAAGTTGGTGATTGGTGTAGTAACAAAATCTGCTGCCTTCGTTTCAGCCACAACTTCACTGACCTCTATTGACTCATCAGATGACATTGTCTGGCCAGCTCTGACTGAGAATGGTACTTGACCAGCACTGAATTCTCCTTCCTTAGTATCGGCAACAATTTCTGATATGGTAATACTCTCTTGGGTTGGAATTTTCGATATAGCAAGGACAGAGCCTGGAACTTCTCCAGCTTTGAAATCCTTTGTCATGTCTTCCACAAGGACCTCAGAAACAGTTATAGACTCCTGAGTAGATACTGTATGCCCAGCATGTACAGAAGATGGGAATTGACCAGCAGAAGAGAATGCACCTGCATCAACATCTGTAACAATCTCCGATACTTGCAATGGGACAAGAGGGGCAAATTTCTTCCGAGCAGTAACTGCACCTGGTACTTCGCCAGCTTTAAATGCTCCAACATTAGTTTCGTGAACAACTTCGCTAACAGTCATTGACTCTTGTGTCGACATGCGTTTCTTCGCCTTCACTGAACCAGGAATCTCACCCTTGACAAACTCTCCGGTCTTTGTAGCCGTTATCACTTCAGATACCATCATAGACTCCACCGTGGATAACTGCTGATTTGCCTTTACAGACCACGGAATTTGGCCACGCTGGAATTCTCCAGCTTTCACTTCAGGAACAACTTCAGATATGGACAAACTCTCTTCAGTAGACATCCTCTTGCCTGCCTTAACAGCACCGGGTACTTGACCCGCAGCAAATTCTCCAGGTTTTGTCTCGGATACCACTTCAGACACAGTCAATGGAGTACGAGTGGTCCACTGAGTACGAGCAGTCACAGAGCCAGGAACTTGGCCTGGAGCAAATTCACCAGCATGGACGTCAGTTACAATTTCAGATACTGTTAATGATTCTTCAGTGGAAAGTCTTTTGCCAGCTCTTACTGATCCAGGTACTTGACCTGCTGCAAAATGGCCAGCATGGACGCTGGAGGTAACTTCCAATACAGTTAGTGATTCCTCTGTGGGTTGCAATTTAGATCGAACATGGATAGCACCAGGAACTTGACCAGGTGCAAAATCTCCTGCATGAATATCTGCCACAATTTCCGAAATGGTCAATGGTTTCTCTGTGGAAAGCTTTGTTTTGGCCTTGATGGCACCTGGAACTTGACCAGGAGTAAATTCTCCAGCATGTGTTTCTGGTACAGTTTCCAAAATGGTCAAAGATTCTTCTGTGGTGAACTTCGGCCTAGCCTTGAAGGCTCCTGGGACTTGACCGGGGGCAAAATCACCAGCGTGGGTATCTGTTATAACTTCAGAAATAGTCAAGGAATCTGTTGTAGAAAATTTCGAACGTGCTTTCACTGAACCGGGGACTTGGCCTGCTGAGAAATCACCAGGATGGACATCAGTTACAATTTCAGAGACTGTCAATGATTCTTCAGTAGACATTCTTTTGCCAGCACGTACTGCACCTGGGACCTGACCAGGAGCAAATTTATCAGCATGGACACTTGTGGTTACTTCCGAAACAGAAAGGGATTCTTCTGTTGATAATATTTTGGATCTGACTTGGATGGCACCAGGAACTTGACCGGGAGCAAATTCACCAGCATGTGTATCTGTCACGACTTCAGATATTGTTATTGAGTCCTTGGTAGATAGTTTGGGGCGTGCTTGAACAGATCCAGGAACTTGACCAGCGGCAAATTCGCCAGCATGTGTATCGGTCACCACTTCAGATATTGTCAGTGAATCCTTAGTAGATAATTTTGGACGTGCTTGAACTGAGCCTGGAACTTGACCTGGAGCAAACTCCCCAGCATGAGTATCGGTAACAACTTCTGACACCACCAAGGAATCTTCCGTTGACAATATCTTCCCAGCATGAACACCACCAGGGACTTGACCTGGAGCAAACTGACCAGCATGATCACTTGTGGTAACCTCAGACACTGTCAATGACTCTTCAGTTTGCAATATTTTTGATCTGACTTGAATGGCGCCAGGAACTTGGCCAGGTGCAAAATCTCCAGCATGCACATCTGGCACCACTTCTGAAACGGTGACAGATTCCTCTGTGGATATCTTTTGGCGTGCCTTGACAGAACCAGGCACTTGTCCTGGGGAAAATTCGCCAGAGTGGACGTCGGCGACAACCTCGGACACAGTCAGTGAATCTTTGGTGGACAACTTGGGACGAGCTTTAACAGCACCAGGTACTTGACCTGCAGAGAATTCCCCAGAATGGACATCAGTAACAATTTCTGACACCGTAATTGAATCTTCGGTAGAGAGTCTTTTTCCAGCCCGTACAGCTCCTGGAACTTGACCTGGTGCAAATTTGTCAGCATGGACACTGGTAGTCACTTCTGAAACAGTCAGTGATTCTTCTGTGGACAGCAGTTTGGTTTGCGCCTGGACAGAACCAGGAACTTGCCCAGGTGCAAAGTCCCCTGCGTGAGTATCTGTAACCACCTCCGAGATGGTCAAGGATTCCTTAGTGGACAACTTTGATTTTGCAGTGACAGAGCCTGGTACTTGACCTGGGGCAAACTCTCCAGAATGAACATCAGTCACCACCTCAGATACTGTTATTGAATCTTCCACAGACAATCTCTTCCCAGCTTTAACAGCACCAGGCACCTCTCCAGCAGCAAAGTCCCCAGCATTTACACCGGTGACAATTTCAGACACAACAACAGAGTCATTCGCAGCGGCGAGTGTAGAACGCGCATGAACTGTTCCAGGTACTTGACCAGGTAAAAATTCTCCAGGGTGGACATCACAGACTACTTCAGACACAGTGAGTGAGTCTTCAGTTGATAGGGTCTTTCCAGCCTTCACTGAACCAGGTATTTGGCCAGCAGAAAACATTCCTGCATGAACGCTGGTAATAACTTCAGAAATTGTCATGGATTCCTCTGTGGGAAGAGTAGAACGCGCCTTCAGAGCACCAGGGACTTGACCAGGAGCAAATTCTCCAGGATGGACATCGCAGACTACTTCAGACACAGTGAGCGAGTCTTCAGTTGATAGGGTCTTTCCAGCCTTCACTGAACCAGGTATTTGGCCAGCAGAAAACATTCCTGCATGAACGCTGGTAATAACTTCAGAAATTGTCATGGATTCCTCTGTGGGAAGAGTAGAACGCGCCTTCAGAGCACCAGGGACTTGACCAGGAGCAAATTCTCCAGGATGGACATCGCAGACTACTTCAGACACAGTGAGCGAGTCTTCAGTTGATAGGGTCTTTCCAGCCTTCACTGAACCAGGTATTTGGCCAGCAGAAAACATTCCTGCATGAACGCTGGTAATAACTTCAGAAATTGTCATGGATTCCTCTGTGGGAAGAGTGGAACGTGCCTTCAGAGCACCAGGGACTTGACCAGGTGCAAATTCTCCAGGGTGGACATCGCAGACAACTTCAGACACTGTAAGCGAGTCCTCAGTTGATAGGGTCTTCCCAGCCTTCACTGAACCAGGTATTTGGCCAGCAGAAAACATTCCTGCATGAACGCTGGTAATAACTTCAGAAATTGTCATGGATTCCTCTGTGGGAAGAGTGGAACGTGCCTTTAGAGCACCAGGGACTTGACCAGGTGCAAATTCTCCAGGGTGGACATCGCAGACGACTTCAGACACAGTCAGTGAGTCTTCAGTTGATAGGGTCTTCCCAGCCTTCACTGAACCAGGTATTTGGCCAGCAGAAAACATTCCTGCATGGACGCTTGTAATAACTTCAGAAATTGTCATGGATTCCTCTGTGGGAAGAGTGGAACGTGCCTTCAGAGCACCAGGGACTTGACCAGGTGCAAATTCTCCAGGGTGGACATCGCAGACAACTTCAGACACTGTAAGCGAGTCCTCAGTTGATAGGGTCTTCCCAGCCTTCACTGAACCAGGTATTTGGCCAGCAGAAAACATTCCTGCATGAACGCTAGTAATAACTTCAGAAATTGTCACGGATTCTTCTGTGGGAAGAGTGGGACGTGCCTTCAGAGCACCAGGGATTTGACCGGGAGCAAATTCGCCAGCATGAACATCTGTTACGACCTCAGAAATGGTAAGTGAATCTTGTGTGGACAATTTAGAGCGAGCCTGAATGGAACCAGGCACTTGACCAGCTGAGAAGTGTCCCGAGTGAGTATCGGGTACAATTTCAGATACGGTTAGTGATTCTTCAGTGGACAGCCGTTTTCCAGCTCTCACGGCACCTGGGACTTGTCCAGCAGCAAATGTGTCAGCATGGATATTTGTGATTACTTCAGAAACAGTCAAGGATTCCTCTGTAGACAGCTTAGGTCTTGTTGAAATGGAGAAAGGAACTTGTCCAGCAGCAAACTCACCAGAATGAACATCAGTTATTACTTCCAAAACTGTTAATGGTTGATCTGCAGACAATCTCTTGCCAGCTTTTACTGCCCCGGGTACTTGACCAGGAGCAAATTCCTCAGCTTTTACTTCACCTGTTACTTCAGTGATGGTCAGCGAATCTTCCTGAGTGAATAATTTTGTTTGTGCTTTGACTGCTCCAGGGACTTGTCCAGCTGCAAAGGTTCCAGCATGGATGCTTGTGATTACTTCAGAAACGGTCAAGGAGTCCTCTGTAGACAGCTTAGGTCTTGTTGAAATGGAGAAAGGAACTTGTCCAGCAGCAAACTCTCCTGAATGGACATCTGTCACTACTTCAGAGATGGTCAGCGGTTGTTCTGTAGATAACCTCTTGCCAGCTTTCACAGCTCCAGGCACTTGACCAGGTGCAAACTCCTCCGCTTTCACTTCACTAGTTACTTCTGTAATGGTTAGCGATTCTTCCTGAGTGAATAATTTTTTGTGTGCGTTTACTGCTCCTGGGACTTGTCCAGCAGCAAACTGTCCAGCATGAGTTTCAGGAATCACATCAGACACGGTCAACGATTCCTCCACATTCAATTTTGGGTGGGCATGCACGGCTCCAGGAACCTGTCCAGCAGCAAATTCTTCGTAATTGGAGCCTGTAATTACTTCTAATATGGTCAAGGAATCTTGGGCAGTCATCTTTGGATGGGTTTTAATGGCTCCAGGTACTTGGCCTGCAGCAAACTTCCCTGGATGTATCTCAGGAACAACTTCTGTGACAGTGACAGAGTCTTCAGTTGACATTCTTTTGGCTGCCTTCACTGCTCCAGGGACTTGACCTTTCACGAATTCCAATGGCATTTCCATTTCTTCCGCGGTGACTTCAGAAAGTGAAGGCTGCTTTTCAACTTTGCCTTTCGATTTTTTTATGACCATCTCAACTTTTTCAGTTTCACGTCTGTCCTTTGGACGCCCTTTGGATAAAACTTCTATTGGCATGTCAGGCTTGCTGCGATCCTCAACTGATTCTACAGTTTTCTCGATAATTTCTCGAGTTTTAAGTATCCCCTTCTTGGTGACCTTAATTTCAGATATTGTCTTTTCTGGACCTTTGTCCTCAGGAATATCTTCCTTAACAATTTCAGGCTGCAACTCTTTAATAAATATCAGTTCTGTCTCCGTTTTTTCAGTGACTGGTTGGATTTCAATCCTCTCTTCATGTCTTTCTGGTTTCTTTCCTTTGGAAGTGATGGTGACTTTCGTTTCTCTTCTGAACACTTCACTGGTTGGCTGCTCAACAACTTCTATTATCTTCTTCTCATGTTTTGGCCTTTTTTCTAATTCAATCTGTGTGACAGCTTTCTTATCAGTCGTTTTCTCTTCTTCCAAAATTTCAACAACCTTTTCTTCTTCGTGGACTGTTTTCTTTTTGGGTTTCTTTCTTAACTCGACCTCAGATGTTTCCGTCTTTTTGTCCTCTTCTTCAGGTTTACGAATTTCAAGTTCTTTTGTAGTTTTCCGTTTAGTCTCAATATCGATTCGTGAAGTAACATCAGGTTTAATCTCCACAATTTCTTCAACGCGTTCTGGTTTTCTGCCTTTTGACTCTATGACCACACGTCTGTCTTGCTTCTTTGTAATTGTGATCTCTTCCTTGACAATCTCCTCAGGAACGACATCTTGCCGTTCTGGCTTTTTTGTAATAACTGTGATTTCCTTTGTAGAAACACCTAAAGTCTGAGGTTGCCTTTTCTCTTTTCGCCAAGGTGCACGAGTTGGTTGCAGGCCTTCTACTGTCTCTGGATATTGTGGAGCCTCTTCAATAGTGAGCTGTTCCGGTTGAATAACTGCTGTCACAATTTCCTTTGGTGCAATCTCTTTAGTAGTCACAACATCTCTTGTGAGTTCAAACACCTCTTCAACTTTCTCAGGTTTGATTCCTTTTGATGTGACCGTCACTTGCATTTCTTTCCTGGATCTGGTTACTGCTTCCTCCTCATCAACAACCGTTCCCTTAATGATTTTCTTGGTGATTACCTTTGGCTTTTTAATCGTTGTCAACCGAGTTGTTGTGATCTCTGAAGTTGGAGCTTCTTCTGGTTTTAATTCTGTCACGTCAGTTACTTTCTCCGGACCTTCTTCAGGTGCAACTTCTGATTTCAATGTGGTTACTGTGGTCATTGAACGCCATGGAACTTTAGTTTCTTGTACGTCGACTGTAATATCAACAGTTGAACGTTCCTTGGATTTCAACTCCAATTCAGATACACTTGGTCCAACAAGTTCAATAGCTTTTTCGACTACTTCAGGCTTTCGGCCCTTTGATTCCACAATCACTTGACGACCTTCTCTTCTCTTAATGACAGTCACATCTTTCTCGACAACAGTTCCTTTGAATGTTTTCACCGATCTTGGCTTCTGTACCATTGTGATTTCAGTTCGAGACGATTCTTGCGTGGTAGTTGTTTTGTCTGATATTTCTTCAACTTTGCCAGGCTGCAAACCTTTTATTTCAAAGGTTATTAATGGGAGTCGCTCTTCTTGTACTTCCATAGGTTTAACCTTTTCTACAATCTCTTCAGGTTTCACCTCATCAGGGGTAATCTCTTCCACTGTTATATCACTTGGTTTAATTGTTTTTAATTTGAATTCCTTCGGTTTCAATTCAGTTGGCTTAAACTCTTTAAGCTTTAATGGCTTCAGTGTTGTTGTTTCAAGTTCAGTTTCCTTTGGTGCCAAATCCCGAGGACGCAATGGTTTTAATGTTACTTCCTCAAGTTTTGTCTCCTCAAATTTAATTTGTCGGGGCTTTACATGCTTTAGCTTCACTTCCTCCACCTTCTTAGCCTGCTCTACTTTCACATAGGTCAACTTTATCGATTCAGGCTTCTTTTCATATACTTCCTCCACCATCTCCAATTTTTCAGGCTGCAGATCTTCCACTTTTATAGGTCTCAATTCTTCCGATAATGGTTTAACCAGCTGCAAAGTGGATTCCTCCAGCTTTGGTGCACGGTCTTTTGGTCTTAGTGGCTTTAACTTAACCTCTTCCAATTTCTCTTCCTCTGGTTTAACCTTTCGCTTAATTGGCTTTAGTGTGACCTCTTCCGGCTTTTCTTCTAATTTTTCAGGCGCCCGACGCCATGGGACTTTCTTAACTTCCTCGGGTTTCTCTTCATCTGGTTTCATTTCCACAATTTCCAGAGAAGTAACTGTTACTTCCTTGGGTAGTATCTCCTTCTTGGACACCACATCCTTTGTTAACTCAATTACCTCTTCTGTAAATTCAGGACGTCTTCCTTTCGAAGTGACTACAATCTCTCTGTCAACCCTTCTTGTAGTGGTCACTTCCTCTTCGACAACACTTTTTCCTGGAAATTGTTCTGCAGGTTTGATTTCACGTGGTCCCAAGGGCTTCAATGAAATATCCAGCTTCTCTTCCACTGGTTTAACTACTTTTCGCTTAAGTGGCTTCAGAGTGACTAACTCCGGCTGTGGTTCAATTTCTTTGGGGAGACGACGCCATGGAACTTTCTTAACTTCCTCAGGTTTCACTTCTTCTGGTTTCACTTCCTCAATTTCGAGAGAAGTAACAGTTACTTCCTTGGGCAGTATCTCCTTCTTGGACACCACATCCTTTGTTAACTCAATTACCTCTTCTGTAAATTCAGGGCGCCTTCCCTTCGAAGTTACTACTATCTGTCTCTCATCTGTTGTTGTTGTAGTCACTTCCTCTTTGACCACTGTTCCTGGATATTGTTTTGAGGGTTTGGTTTCGTGTGGTCTCAAGGGCTTCAACGTTATTTCCAATTTCTCCTCCTCTGGTTTTACCTCCTTTTGCTTGACTGGCTTTAGTGTGACTTCCTCTGGTTTAGTTTCAACTTTTTCAGGCAAACGACGCCATGGGACCTTCTTAACTTCCTCAGGTTTCACTTCTTCCTGTTTCACTTCTTCAATTTCGAGAGAAGTGACTGTTATTTCTTTGGGTAGTATCTCCTTCTTAGACACAACATCTTTTGCTAATTCAATGACTTCCTCAGTGAATTCAGGTCGTTTTCCTTTTGAAGTGATTACTATTGTTCTCTGATCTCTTTTTGCTGTGGTTATTTCCTCTTGAACCAATGTTGTTCCCGGAAATTGTTTTGCAGGTTTCGTTTCGTGTGGCCCTAAGGGTTTCAAAGTTATTTCCATTTTTTGTTCCTCCGGTTGAACTTCCTTTCGCCTAACTGGTTTAAGTGTGACTTTCTCTGGCTTTGTTTCCTCTTTTTCTGGAAGTCTGCGCCATGGCACTTTCTTCAGTTCCTCAGGTTTCAGTTCCTCAGGTTTCTCTTCCTCAGGTTTCACTTCCTCAGGTTTAATTTCCTCTATTTCCAGAGACGTCATTGTTATTTCCTTAGGCTGAATCTCTTTCTTGGACACTACATCTTTTGTTAGTTCAATGACTTCTTCAGTGAATTCAGGACGCCTTCCTTTTGAAGTTACCACTATTTCTCTCTTATCTCTCCTAGTAGTGGTCACTTCCTCTTCGACAACACTTGTACCCAGAAATTGTTTTACAGGTTTGACTTCACGTGGTCCCAAAGGCTTCAAAGTTATATCTAATTTCTCTTCCTGTGGCTTAACTTCTTTTTGCTTAACTGGCTTTAGTGTGACCACCTCTGGTTGTATTTCAACTTCTTCGGGCAGGCGACGCCATGGTACTTTCTTAACTTCCTCTGGTTTAATTTCCTCAATTTCCAAGGAGGTGACAGTTATTTCCTTAGGCTGAATCTCCTTCTTGGACATTACATCCTTTGTTAGTTCAATGACTTCTTCAGTGAATTCAGGACGCCTTCCTTTTGAAGTTACTACTATTTCTCTCTTGTCTCTCCTTGTAGTGGTCACTTCCTCTTCCACAACACTTGTACCCGGAACATGTTTTACAGGTTTGACTTCACGCGGTCCCACAGGCTTCAAGGTTATTTCTGATTTCTCCTCCTGTGGCTTAACTTCCTTTCGCTTCACTGGCTTTAGTGTGACAACCTCTGGTTGTACTTCAACTTCTTCGGGCAGGCGACGCCATGGTAATTTCTTAACTTCCTCAGGTTTCATTTCCTCTATTTCCAGTGAGGTGACAGTTATTTCCTTTGGCTGAATCTCCTTCTTGGATACTATATCCCTTTCTAGTTCAAATACCTCTTCCGTAAATTCAGGGCGTCTTCCTTTAGAAGTTACAACAATCTCTCTGTCAATTCTCCTTGTAGTGGTAACTTCCTCTTCGACAACACTTGTTCCTGGAAACTGTTTTGCTGGTTTGATTTCACGTGGTCCCACAGGCTTCAAGGTTATTTCTGATTTCTCTTCCTGTGGCGTAACTTCCGTTCGTTTCACTGGCTTTAGTGTGACAATCTCAGGTTTTGCTTCCTCTTTTTCAGGAAGCCGACGCCCTGGAACTTTCTTCACTTCCTCAGGTTTAATTTCCTCAATTTCCAAGGAGGTGACAGTTATTTCCTTGGGCTGAATCTCCTTCTTGGACACTACATCTTTTGTTAGTTCAATGACTTCTTCAGAGAATTCAGGACGTCTTCCTTTTGAAGTTACTACTATTTCTCTCTTGTCTCTCCTTGTAGTGGTCACTTCCTCTTCGACAACACTTGTACCCGGAACATGTTTTACAGGTTTGACTTCACGTGGTCCCACAGGCTTCAAAGTTATTTCTGATTTCTCCTCCTGTGGCTTAACTTCCTTTCGCTTCACTGGCTTTAGTGTGACAACCTCTGGTTGTACTTCAACTTCTTCGGGCAGGCGACGCCATGGAACTTTTTTCAGTTCCTCAGGTTTAACCTCTTCCGGTTTAACTTCGGTAATTTCAATAGAAGTGACAGTTAATTCCTTGGGTAAAATTTCCTTCTTTGACACTACATCCTTTGTTAATTCAATGACCTGTTCTGTAATTTCTGGACGCCTTCCTTTAGAAGTTATTATAATCTGTTGCTCATCTTTCCTCACAGTAGTCACTTCCTCTTGCACTGATGTGGTTTCTGGTAGCACTGGTTTCAATGGCTTAGGCTTTCGAGTCATGATTAACTCAGTAGTTTTCTGAGATACTGTAGTCGTCTCTGGAGATTCTTTGACCGTATCTGGTTTTGGCTCACGCTGCCAAGGCTCATCTTTCTTGTCAGGCAACTCAACTCCTGCCCTTTCCACATATTCCTGACCTTTATATTCGGCTGTCTCCAGTGTTTCTGTAATTTCTTGTGTGACAGTTTCTCGACCAAATATCTTCTTCACAGGTTTTATTGGCTTTTTTGTAGCTGGGATTTCAGAAACTACCATTTCCTCTGGGCCCTGGTCTTCCTGTGGCTTATAAGGAACTTGTTCCTGTTTAATTTCTTGGATCTCAAATTCAACCGCTGTTCGCCGAGTGGGTTGAATGTCGGTCTTGGAGACTACATCCCTAGTGAGCAGCACTTCTTTCTCGGATACTACGGGCTTTTGAACACCTTTGGATACCACAGTGATATCGGTCTGACGTCTGAAAATCTCTTCAGTTGTAGTAGTCTCTTCCATTGATGGGAAAGTAACAGTCAGTGGCTGTTTCTTTGGCCTAGGTTGCTGGAAAAGTTCTATCTGCGTCGTTGTAACGTCCTCAGTTTCTGGAAATTCTTCCTCTGGTTTCAAAACTATCTTCTGAGGCTTCAGTCCTTCAACAGGTTGTCGAATACCTGTTGTCCTTGTAAGAGTTTGCAACTTCTTTGACACAGATTCTCTAGCTAACTTTATGTCTTCTTCAGTGTGAACAGGTTTTTTATCATCTGGTTTCTCACTGGACAATGGCGTTTCTTCGGGCAAAATAATTTGTTCAGTTATTGGTTTGATTGGTCTTGAAATTTCTTCCTTAGGTTTTTTATCGAATACAACCGCAAATGTGGGTTTATCTTCTTGCTTATCGTCAGTGGTTGTGATATCAAGTTCAGCAGTTGTCTTTCGACTGACTTCTAGAACCTTTCTGGTCACAACGTCACGTGCCAGCTTCACCTGCTTCTCAGTCACTATTGGTTTCTTAACCTGAGAGGTGATGGTCATTTCAAGACCAGGGAATTCACGTTTGATAGTTTCTTCAGGAACATCTACTGTGGGAACCACCATCCTTGAAGGGTGTACAGGCTTCGGAATTTTCTGAAGTTGCACTGATGTCGTTGTTATTTCCGAGACAGGAGTGAGGTCTTCTTCCGGCTTACCGACAATATGCAACTGCTGTGCGGGGCTTTCAAATGTTTTTAACCCCTTCAAATCCTTCGGAATGACTTGCTCTCGCTTGACACTGAATAAAGTTGTTTCTTCAGTATGTGTAGTCTCCTCAGAAATCATGCTTTGAGGCACGTGAACCTCCTCCTTGGGCTTCTTTTCATCAGCAATTGGTTGCGTTGGTCTCTCAGACACATCCAGCTCAGCAGTTGTTTTTTGGCTAATCTCAAGAATCTTCTTGGAAACAACATCTCTTGCAAGCTTCACTTTCTGTTCCGTCACGAAAGGTCTTTTAACTTTAGAAGTGATGGTAATATCTTGGTCTGGGGTCTCACGTGGGATGACTTCTTCAGGGACATCTGGTGCAGGAACGATCCTTTTAGAAACCGGTACAGGTTTCTGGACTTTCTTAAGCTGCAATGAAGTTTCTGTCCTTTCATCTTCTCTAGGCCTATCAGTGATCTGCAACTCTTCCGTGGTTCTTTCCCAAGTTTCCAATCCTTGTGTGTCATATTGAGGTTGGAAAGTTTTCTCTGTAGTGACAGGTTTAGGGATACCTTTAGATGAAATAGTTACTTCCTGGCGACGAATAAATGAAACATCTTCAGTCTGCACAGTTTCCTGGAATGGAGTGCTCCTGAGTGGTCTCCTTTTCCCTTCCGATGGTTTTCTCAAAATTTCCTCCGTAGTACTCAATGGTTCCCAAGGTTTTGTCTCGACAACTTCAGTAATATCGAATTCAGCTGTTGTTCTTTGTTTCTGCTCAATGTCCAACTTCGAAGTTACATCCCGTTGCATGTGAATCTCCTTCTCTGTTAACACTGGCTTCTTTCCTTTTGACACAATGGAGACTGTACGCACTGGTTGTGGCTCAAGTACTTCAATTTCCACTATGTCTTCTGGAATCTGCTCAGTAGGGCGTTTCTGGAAGGGTTTTACTTGCGGTACCTCTTCAGGATAATGGACGAAAGTTACATCTTCAGTCTGCACAGTTTCCTGGAATGGAGTTCCCCTGAGTGGTCTTCTTTTTCCTTCAGTTGGTTTTCTCATCTTTTCCTCTGTTGAAACCAAAGGTCTCCATGGCCTTGATTCAGGAACTTCGGTAACATCGAATTCAGCTGTTGTTCTTTGTCTTTGCTCAATGTCCAACTTCGAAGTTACATCCCGTTGCATATGAATTTCTTTCTCTGTTAACACTGGCTTCTTTCCTTTTGACACAATGGAGACTGTACGCACTGGTTGTGGCTCAAGTACTTCAAT
>JAQFZQ010000268.1:0-39489 GCA_034696005.1 Glomeris marginata | reverse complement strand
ACATTAATGTGGGTTAGGTTACGGTATCTAATATAAACTTAGTACCCAAAAAACTTAGTTTTTTACACGGCTTGTTATCATTGAATACATACAGTATAACATTTAGGGATTTATTCGCTGCATTACATAGCCGTATATTTTTAATGGGCGTTGGTGATTAAATGCGACATGCGTGACACCATCATTATTTATAGCTATAGAGTTATAATGTACTAAACAAGCGCTTTTCTTTTCCACAATTAAAATGTTAAATGACCAATTTTCAAACGCGGCTATCTTACTTTTCTATTTCTATCCCAGTTTAAATTCATTGAAGAAAAACTGTCCCACATTTTCATTTTATACGAATTACAACACACTGGAAACTGGACATGAAACTTTTGCCAGACTTTTTTATTGACTGAAAATAAAAATAGTACAATGTTTAGGGAAATAGAGATGCCTATATTCCGGCACCACTTTGAGGACCACTTTGATAAAAGCTTTTTTTTTCCACCAGTATTTTTTTTATTGTCTCGAGATTTTGGTGACATGACGTCATCTTCCCAAATTGCAGTGACTTCAGCGGAAACTAAGAAACAACCATAAGGGGGACATGCGTAATTTACGTGGTTAATTATAAAGGGGTGATCGATTAATGACGTTAACAAGGCCAGTTGCAATTTCAAACCATGATTAACGAATAAATTATTCAAGAATGCATGAGAAAATGAATGACTAGTCGTTTTAAAACGAGTATATAACACCTACACGAGTTTTGTATAAATGAAAAAGGAAAGTTGCAAGGAGATTGTGCGTGACGTCACAGTGCACTCCTGCAAACCGCTTTTCAATCGCTTTTTACGTGACCTATTGGGATGTTTCTTTCAGTTTATTTGCATTGTAGTAGTCACGTGACATTAATGTGTCTGTTTTATTTCTACGCAGGTTGCAAAAAAATGGAGTCGTCGAAAGCCGTGGCAGTGTGTGCTTTCCGGTTCATTCTACCTGCTGCCCTTGTTGCCGGTAATGTTGGCAGTGTTGCCGAGGCGCGACGTTAGGCTACTCTTTCATTGCGTTTGCAAGCGGCGATCGATCGATACCGATGCCGAACACAATACCCCGTGCAATTTACTATCATTTCGGAAAGGGGGGTGGTGGCGAGAATGTGTGTCATATTTCATGCACACCTATATATGATGTACACCGATTTCGCATTAAAGCTGCATTTTCACATGGCAAATTGCGCCGGGAAATTTCAAATGTCGGCTTCCTCATCTAGCAATCTAAATAAGTATTGTTTTATAAGATCACTGATGGGATATCATCATTCACTCTTGCTTTTATTTATTTTAAATCATCCCAGGATTTGCATGAACATGCATGCATGCACAAAAGAT
Organism: Glomeris marginata; assembly: GCA_034696005.1. Lineage (NCBI taxonomy): Eukaryota > Metazoa > Arthropoda > Diplopoda > Glomerida > Glomeridae > Glomeris > Glomeris marginata. The sequence continues at coordinate 38,110 of JAQFZQ010000268.1, read as the reverse complement.
GAAACGGAATAGTCCATTTCGTAGAATCCGTAGGGGTGTTAATAATAATTAGTTCAGTTTTCTTTCGTTACGCCGACTATTATACGTGTATAACAAACAGTTTATTATTAAGGACAATTTATGAATAATGTTTTGCAGAATCGAACAGAACATTGCAATCGATATAAAAATGGTAAATGATTTCCTGCAGGGACAAAAAAGAAAACACGCGGCCATTTCAAAATTCAAAAATGGCGGCTGAATTTTCGAACAATAGCTTTTAAGTAGGCTTATCTACTTTTTAGCGTTTTAGGAGTAATTTTGTGTCATGTTTTCTAACAAAATATGGAAAATCCACAATGTTATACACTTATATGCTTATTTTAAGGTTTTGTGCCGAAATTCTGTAAGTTTTTTTGTAACTTTGTTGCAAAACTGAATAGTATGCCTATAGGCCTAATATAGAAACGTGGTATTTTTTGAATAATTAATGGGAACATTTTGATTATACTTATGGCCCCAGTTAATTTATAAAGCAATTACTGCTAATTGTGTTGTTGATTAATTATTTCCAAGGTGGAGTGGTGCTTTACGCAGGATGCACAACATTTTTGGCTCGTTATAATCGGTTTAATTTTCTCACCGTATTAATTCATATGGATGGGGGAAAAAACACGAATGTGGTGACGTCACAAGCTGTGAGTTACGAGCTCCATTGGGATAATTAATTGGCGTCAATTAGCCCAATTGGCTCTTAATATATAATAATTGAAGAACATTCTAGGAGGGCAACCGATCGATCTTGCCTGTTTGTATTTTTTATTCACCCTGAGATTATCTTAATTTGTATTGCAGCCATCATTTGCCGCCAAAATGTGATGACCTTACTCTACTTGGGGCTATTGCTTGCTGCCCCACTCGTGCCTTCACCTTCTCAGAGTACTTTGGCAAGTAAGTATACAAATGAATTAATCCCAAAGTAGTTTGCACAGTTGCTGTATGATGTGATTTTTATTTAAGGGCACACAAGAAACTTTCTAAGAGTGACTCTAACCGTGAGCATTGCGGCCGCAGTGGCGCAAATTACATTCCAAGTGACTTTACTGTCCATGCCACCCTATGGATTCTTCATTGGAGATTGCAGTAATGGTACAAATGGTACGGCCACATTGGGGAAAAATATCATAAATTTATAATTAAATTATTTATATCTGATTTTCATCATTTGGTAATTTTAACCTCGAAACCTTTGCGCTTGACTGTCTCAGTGGACTATGCTATTACAGGGTCATATCAAATAGGAATGTTGGTTAAAGGTCATCGAGTTTAAAATATCATGTGTCTGCGAGATTTGCATTCAGTTTGTTTACTGTCATTTTACGTCCTTGAAATAAAAATATTTATAACTTATTACAGTGTTTACTTTCCTATAATTTTCTTGCAGGACATTACGGTTTAATTACTTTTCAATAATTGAATTTCAGTTTCAAATAGCATGGAGTCCATCCTGAGGCATATAGGCTTTCAGAGGTACGACAACATCAACGCGAAAGATGCCGCGAGGCTCATCGCACCCGAAGTCCTGATGGTGGCCGCTTCGGTGATAGTTTACATCCTGTGCAGCAAAGTGAGCCCGAGGAAGACCAAACCACCTCAACAGAACACTGGAAATGATCATGACACAGAAGGGGCTCTGGTTGATACCAGTTCGGTGAGCAATACCACAGTCAATATCTACGTTCATCGTGAATGTTAATTCGGTTTCAAACAGCCAGAAGATGTGACCGCGCTGTCCAGCGGCGCGACTCCATCTGGCCGCGGAAGCCGTTACGCGGGAAGAGTCTCTGGCATCTTAGCGTACCTGGGAGACGGCATCACCCTAACACTGCTGGCTGCCGCTGGTATCATGAGGCCCAGCGTCACCAGCGCCCTCTACTTCGTAACCTTCCTGTTCGCCGCCACGTGGGTCGCGTCGTGCCGCAAGCTGCGCCGCAAGTTCGCCGTCGTCCGTCTCTTGTGCCTTGCTTACTCCGGCCTCCACCTACTGGCCATCTACCTCTACCAGATGGAATTCTTCCAGAACCTCATCCCCGCTAAAGGACTGTACGCGAGGCTGTTCGGCTTGAGCGCAATGGTGGTGATCCGCTGCGAGGAGCCGAGACACGCCGAATACCAGGACCTGGAATGGGCGGCGTACGTCAACCCTGCCATCATACTCGCCCTCTACTGGGTGCTGGCATTGCAGACTCGAATATGGTTGTCTTCCCCGGTAAGTATGACGCACGTGGTTCGCATCGCAGCGGACGCTGAGGACCTTTCGGCACGCCGGCGTAGTTCTTTTGCCAGTGGTTTGCGGTGCTAGCACTAACAGCTGTAGACTAATATTACACTTGTGTTTCTCCGTTTCCTTCCCATCTCTCCCACCTTGCTGTCTTTCACATGTGTGCATTGTGATCGTGCCGCTTGCCGTGTCGGTGACAAACCTCGAAAACCCCCGTGGCGGTCCCCGTGTAAACCCCGTAGAACTCGCAGGATGCCCACAAGTCCTTGGTGGCCATGGCCACCAACGCAAGGGCGGTGATGAGCGGTCCGATGGCCACTTCCTCGCCGACTAAATCGGACGTGTCGCGGCTTCTGGGTCATCCGCATCAGCAGCAGATTCAGAGGAACCAGCACAGGTTGAGCAGAGCGAGAAGCGAAAGAGGTCCGCCGAGGAGGCAAAAAACGACCCGCAGGAAGACAGCGTCTTCTTGCTCCAACAAGCGAGTATGTAGCTCCTGTCCTGTAGGCTCCTCTCTACTAGAGTTCCTTTGTTTCCTTCCACATCCTGTTCATTTGGTATTATCTTATCACGGCCGAGCTTCCGTAGTGGATTGCTATTAGGCTCGGAATGCGCAACTGAAAGTAGTTAGCGAGAAAATATGGAAAATGTCCCCGGTGTGATGCGGAGTAAGTAGTGTACAAGATGCGAGTCCTACTACTGGTTATTTGGTTTGGTTCCTCTGCTTTGCATTCGCATTCTTCTTGTATACAAACACGCGCCAAACGTGCGAACAGAGTTAAGACAACGGAGGGAATTGAGTTCTAATATTGTTTTGAGGTATATGTGGAATTAATTGTTGTTTATAAGGATTGGTTTTTTGGTTTGGTTTTCTTTTTTATTTGCCGTATTTTTCTCTCTAACTATGGTTTTGCATGATGACCTGTGGACCACTGTTCACCTATTGTCAGAACGGAGGATTTGAACCCGATGACGATCGAGTTCCCGTACGTATCCAAGAGGAACTTTCCGTGAAAGACACTCGAGTTTTCGTTGCATACAGTTCATTATATAAACTATATTTACACTTTGGACCCGTTTGTTTTCATGAAAAAATTATACAATTAACGGGAAAATGCCCAGTATGCAATTTAGACCGGTGTCTCTATCGGAAAAACTATGTATATATGGTCAGTGTCATGTGACTTGTACCACTTGTACCAACGAGCTGAAATAACATTATGGCTTCCTTAATTAATTGTACTTGCCTTTGCATAATAATGCTTGTACTTGCGAGACTTTTGTTTGTACGTTTTTTATTGCGTAGCGCGATGTACTTCGTCGTCTTAATAACAGATTTCCATTCAGTTGCTGTCATCTGATGGATTGTCCAGAAGGTACAACTCGTTGGATGCTTCCGGCAACGAAAGGATCGAAATTGATCCGAACGGAAGTGTCATCTTGAGCGGACACGATGTGGATGTGGACACGAGACCGGATGGTGCCAGTGAACCAGAAGGTGATGACCACATCTTATTCATGGTATACTGTGTATTATTTCCTACATTCCTTTGAATATGTTTGCTTCCAGTTTCGGTACGAAGAGCTCCTTTGGCTTACTTCAAGAACGTCCTCTCTCCGTTAACATCCGTAATGATGTTGGTCATGAGAAGCAGTTACGCAGCAACGTTGATCGTAATGATGGTAAGTTGTGACAGTGAAGTATTATTATTGATTTGAATGATTTATATATCGTGTTTTCATGCAGACTTGGTCGATAACGTACGTCAGTTGGCTCACCTTCGTGCTTCTTCTATGGTCATGTGTCCTTTGGATGATGCCCAGTTCTCGAAGGGCTTGTCTGAAATCCTCACCGGCATTGGTTGCGTATGCCCTGGTAAGATGTCAACACCGGAAGGCTGACACCCCTGAACTCACTGAATCGAAGGCAATCTGTCCTCGCAGGCTCTTCTCGTGCTGCAATACATCTACGGCATGGACTTGACCGAAGATGAACTGCCCACGCAGCCGAAGGATAAAGATGGCAACAATAGTACCACATTTGACCTCGCCGATATCGGATTAGTCAAATACGGCTACCTTCCGTGTTTGCCTCTCGCGGTCAAGGTAAGAGTACGATGAACCATCAGCTCGATGGTGCTCGTGATGACCGTTTCAACATTTAGATCCTATTCACGGTGATGTTCTGGATCACGTTACGGCAACACATGGAGGAGAGCGCGGCCAAGAAGAACCGGGAACTCAGTTGTATCGAAGGTGTGATGATGGAACCTTTGAACGGTGAGTGAGATGCATTCTGGGATAGGTGGCAGTGTAATTAAAACAGTCCCACAATGCAACTTGCGAGCCGATTTGACGAAAGGGTCTGGGCGGCGCGTGGTCTATTCCGTCTCGTTTGAAGGTGGTGTAACGGAGGCGGAAAGGCCCAGTTTCCATTCGAGCCCTGTCATGAAGGACCTCGGCTCGGCTGTCCTCAGGATCCTAACCAAGTACTGGATCTGGATGGTGGCGTGCATGTTGGTGGTGACCAGCATGGAAGGCGAGAGAGTTGTCCTGTTCCGCATCACCTACATGGCACTTTTCCTCTTCTTCATTCTCATGTTCCAGGTACGGAGTGCATGAATTCACAAAAAAGTTTCGACTTTTCCGTAAACTATTTTTCTTCTTGTAGATGTCGTACAGAGTCTGGAGAGCAACAATGTACGCTTTCTGGTTGACGGTCATCATCTACTCGATGGTGGTCCTTATCCTCATCTACACGTACCAGTTTAGGAACTTCCCAGAATACTGGCAAAAATACATTGGGATCTCGACAAACCTGTAAGCACTTTGGGACTGTTTGACACCAGCAGAAGATAGATAACCCAATGAACATTTCTTGGTTACAGGCAAAGGGACATCGGCTTGGAGGTGTACGGCACGGCCCAGCTGTTCCTGAAACTTCTGCCGCCGACGTTCTTCGTCATCATCACCATCATCCAGCTTCACTACTTTCACAAGGACTTCCTTATCAACACGGATATCGACAGAAAGTCGGTTTCAAACTTTAAAACGATCACTTAAAAACGGAGATTGAATCGGTTTAATAATTAGGTATAGTGTCCGTCCGACGTCGGAAACCGCGGAAGGTGCGGACAACGCGGCGGCGGAAACGGAGAAGGAACATGTCTCGCGGAGACCGATAGTGGTCGAAATACAAGCAACGCCTTTAAAAAGCGCCCCTGATGATTCCGATAAAGACCCCCATGCAGAAGAATGTCAGGATACCGATTCCAAGAAAGATCAAGGTGAGCGGACATGGTCCATCTTAAGATGAACGGAACAAACTTAACCACGTACGATGTCCAGGTTACACAAGGGAGACTTTACAAAAGTACCTGAAGAAACTGTGGGGACATTTGACGGTGGCTTACGAGAAAGGAAGCGAACTGGCTTGGAGGTTCCTGGAAATCCACATCGCAAAAGTTGTGCTCTTCTCCGCTCTGATGTTAGCCGTGTATGATGTAAGGTTCCTCATCGGGATTCTATACTAGTAGATGAAGGGCATTTCCATTATAATTTGTGTGTATTGTAGGTTTGCGCAGTGCACTTTGTGTTCGTGTTGCTGGTGACCTTGGCGGTGCCTTTAAGGCCGCTGCAGACCGTGGCGGCTCACTGTTGTTCCATCTGGGCGTGCGTGTTGCTCATCTCGAAGATGATCTATCAGATTGACTACATCCAGGAGGTTTGGAAAGTCAACTGCACGATGGAAGAATTGGTCTGTTCACCCAACAATACGGCAAGCAACGCTACCAACTGCACGGTACGTCAGGTCATCTACGGTTACCTAGCAGGTGTATTTTATTTTTGTAAACGACCATCACGCCAATGGATTATTTCAGGAAATAGAAACGTTCTTCACGGAACCACCGTTCGACCAGCCCATCAACAATGCCCACTGGATGGGTTTTCACAAATCCATGGGCCTCGCTAACTATCTCAAGGTTTGCGCACATTGATGCTCATTGTATGACATCGTGTCGTTCTTATCCATGGACGAATGAATCTTTCTTTTCAGGGTTACATCGGGTTGATCGTAGTGCTAACTGTACGCGCGGTCGTTCAAGTGCGTCAGAGGTACCACCGTAATCGAACGATGGAACCGGAGCCGAAACCCGGCGTGATATTCTCAGACATCACGAGGGCCAATGCAGACGATGGCATCATCGAGTGCATCAAGTACCTCGCCAACTACGCCTTCTACAAGTTCGGCGTCGAAGTGTGTTTCATGACGACGGTGGCCGTGATCGGTGTGCGCTTGGATCTCTACGCGGTGCTTTACTCCCTTTGGCTCATGGCCATGTTCCTTCTACGGCGGAAGACGTTGGCTCGCATCTGGCCGTTCTACGTAGCTTTCCTCTGCGTCCTCCTGCCTTTGCAGTATTCCTTCTGCGTCGGCATCCCACCTGGGGCTTGCATCCGTACGAGAATCCGTAAGCCGAAGGAACCCGCCGGCGATTATTACACAAGGGTTTTTTGTCTGGTGCAGAATATCTTTGGAACGAACGTGGAGACTCTCGCATGGACCCTGAACTGAGGGAATGGCTTTTCTTACCGGATTTCAGCAAACCTTTAGCCGCGTACAAATTAGCTGGTTCGTGACAGTTGACCGAAAGGTTGTTTGATGACTTAACTTTTCATGGCACAACTTACGATGTACCTTCTCCTGTTAATTGACAGTGGATTTCTTCCTGTTGCTGTTTGCTTCGTGCCAGCTTTGGGTATTTGCTTTAGAAGCCAACGAGGACAACGAGGCTTACGAAGGAGGCAGCAACCGGGACATCGTCTACGATGCGCGCAAGAATGAAATCAACCCAATCCCTGACTTTGTCACTTACACAAAGTAATAGAAAATCTGTTAAATTTCTTGTTTTTGGTTTGAATAACGGTAACTACTTTGACAGATCGTATTTGGACCTCGTTAAGAATGTTGTGCTCTCGGCATTTTACTGGATCACCTTGGCCGTCGTGTTCCTGGCGGGAACGAACAGAGTGTCACTTTTCGCGATGGGCTACGTTATAGGTTGCTTCATGTTCCTTTGGAATGGCCAAGAATTTTACCTCAAACCCATCAAGACCATCCTAAGATTGTGAGATTTTCCTGTCAACGAAGTACCTTTTTTTATCTAGTTCATGGTATGTTTTTGGTAACAGGTGGAATACCTTCCTGGCGTACAACGTGTTCGTCATCTTTACCAAGACCATCTTGCAAATGATTGGCTGCGTGCACCTCGAGAAGTTGCAGACGCATTTCTGCTGGACCGTTCAACTGTTTGGCATCGCGTGCCTCAAGAAATTTGAAAAGGGCCACGTTGCACGTAAGAAACACACAAGGGTATTTTAGTCCGTCAAACCACCGTTCTCTTTCTTTTTTAGCCGGGTCTCTATCTGGACCTTGCCGCGTGCCGGAAGACGAAGCCGGTCTCCTGTGGGATGGGATCTGTCTGGCTTTCCTGCTACTCCAGAGGAGATTGTTCTGCAGCCACTACTTTCACCACTTAGTGGTCGAGATGCAAGCGCAGACCACTTTGGCGTCACGAGGAGCCGAGCTCATCAACGGCCAGCTGCTGAAGGAAGTGAGGGAGCAACAGGCTGCCGAGAAGGAGATCGTAGAGAAGATCAAGAAGAAGATGGACCGGATCCGGGCCAACCAACAGAAGATCAGGGGCCGGGAGTTCACCGCTCCCGATGACCACTTTGAAGGTATCTACGCGTTGGTGTGACAGTTTGTCACCGTTGTTTCGCCTCCATTGAAAATTCATTTCATTCTTACTGTGCTCACCGTTTTTAATTCTGGTTGCGATCCACTTGTGCGGTGGATCTTGTAAAAGTGCTTCTTTCGATTGCTTTTATCACATTGTATATTGTTCGTAGCAGTGTACAAGGTCTGACGATACGAGTCGGTATCGTCAGGCCTTGTACGACACGCACAATCTGGACGTGGCTACGTCCAGAGCCCGGTGAAGGCCGGGAACGTAGTTTGATGTTTGCGCTTGGCTCAGTTGGCGAGTATTCGGCCGCATCGACACCCATGTACTCGATGACGTCGCCATCTTCCCAACCCTCTCCGGCTTTCCCGGGTGGGGAGCCCAGCAGCATAGGAGGGGGTGGACCGGCCCTTTCCGGTCAGGGGTCATTGTTGGCAAGGTCTAGGTTACCCAGACCCAGTCGGCGGCGGCGGCGGAGGCGAAACAGTGCCAAGTGTCCGTCGGAAGCCTCCGCGCTCCGTCCTCAGACTTCTCCCGTCGGTTCGGCCACGTGCACCTTCTCGCTAGAGGGCTACATGGAACCGACCCTGTCGGCCATCGGACCCACTTCGGCTTCGTCAGATTCCCCGTCCCGGTCGCCTTCCGAGGACTCGTTGCCGGGGGTTGGCGGGGCGATGGCTTCGCCGCCGCCTTACACGGCCATGGCCTCCTCCTCCGGTCCCTTCTCCCTTTCTCTCGGTGTGCGGCAACATCATCGCAGGCCTTTGGCCGGGGCCAACATGCTGCATCAGATGTCGTTCCCGCAAGCGCAGATGCGACAAGGGTCGTTCAGGAGCCGGAGGAACTCTTCGAGACCCTCTTCGCCGGTCACTTCGCATCACACGTGTAAAGTAACAGTTTGCTGCTTCGAATCGATGACTGTGCCATGCTGGCGCATGGCTGCTATGTTCTCGCCTTCAATTTTTTACCATTTGGTTTGTTTGCGCGTTCGTATTCTGCGTGACAGCGCAAGAGCCTCTTGTAGATTTTGCGTAACTTACAAGGTGTTTGAGACACAGCGATGGCTCCTGCGCTGTCCGATCATTGCCCGTCATCCATCGCCCATGTCCATCGCTTTTTAAGTTCACCTCTTTTTTCGTACACCGTGTTTTGATTGGTATAATGATTGCGCAATGTTCGATGCATGTTTGCGCATGCCCCCAGATGAGGAGGGTGTCGTTCTTCGACACCGGCCCAGGTCTTCGTGGAAGGAATGGGACTATCCGGAAATCAACAAAGAATCAGAGTATACCTCTGGCAGGATGCTCGACAAAAACAACGCACAACAAGGTTCTAAATTTTCTCCCCACCAAAAACAATCTAATTATTGAGACTAATGGCATTCATACCAAAAAAAGGATGTTTAATCCTCCATCTAGTAGGAAACCTTTTCACGCGCTAACAATGAACTGCTTTTTGCCGAAGTAGCCGTTGTACCTATAAGGTACCTAGTAGTGTGCACAATCTCACCTTAGCCATGCCCACACAGCCTCTCGTTTTTGGTTGCAGCACTGGGATTTGAGTGTGTGTTTGTGTGTTTTTGGTGAACTCAAGGGCCCTTGTTAAATGTTTGATATTCGTGTTTGACAGCCATCAGATCGGGGGATTACTACATGTTCGAGGGTTACTCCGATGACGATGGACTCGTCGATTTGGATTACGGACCTGATAAGAAAACCGATGAAGTGGATGATGCAGTGAAAGGACTTACAGTAACTCAAGTACGGTGTACCATTTGTTTTAATTGACAGCGGTGTTTACTGTGTTTGGAATAACAAAGGTGTGCGTTTTGTATAGCTGATGAGCTCGGCGATGAGGAGTGACATAAAACAAGCGGTGACCGATGCTCGGTTGGCCAGAGAATCCACGACATCCACCGACTTCTCCGGAAGACCTCCCGTGTCTCGCACCGTGTCTGCGGTATCTGGTGCATCATCTTTGGTAAAGACAGGTTCCATTGACCGCTCTTATCCTTGGACAAAATATAGCAACGTGCCAATTGTTACGCAGCCTGTGGGGATGTCTGTATCGCGGCAAGCTTCTCTCCGATCTCAACTCGCTTCGATGCCTCAGATGGGTGACAGCCTCGAAGACCCGTCTTCTTCAGCACCTGGTGGCTACGGTTCCAGGTTGGAACCAGGTCCGGGTGCACCTACGGGATACTCTCCGGAGAGCCCTGGGGCTCCTGCTGTTCCTCCTCGTGCCGAGCCGGATTCGTCGCTCAAGGAGACCGCTCAAGAGGAAGATACAAAGCCCAGTAATGGTTTAAATTAATGAAAATGGCCTATTGCGTGAGATGGGAAAAAATACATAGTAATTGGTTATTGCAGAAGAAAGTGTGATGCGTAAGATCATCAACTGGGTGAAATTCGGCTGCGTGTTCTTGGAAGGTGTGATGAACAGCCTGACGATCCAGTTGAACTCGGTGTCCAGGGATTATCGTTACGTTGCGGAGTGTCTTGCAGTGGAAAAGAGAGCTTTAAAAGAGAAGGTTCGTTGTGTATTCATATAATTTAACATCTGGCATGACTGAATAGTTGGTTTATTTCTGGGGAAATTTTCAGAAAGTTGGCTTCCAACCATGGGCTGTCAAAAGCTCCACCCCTGATGTTACCATGCTTCCTGTGCCCATGAGGTAACTATCTCGCTTGTCCTCTGTTTGGGTGTCGGTTACACTAAAATTCCTCGGTAATAAATTTTGATTCCGTTATATGTTCCCAAGTGAGGAGGACATCGATGCGACCTTTGTGGGCGGACCGGAAGGAGGTCCAAAATCGGACCCGGAAACTTCAGGATCCATCTCGGGAGACCCAGCAACGGAAAAGAAGCAGTTCGAGAAGGAACAACCGGCGTGGGTTCGACTCGTGGTGGCATCGTGGTACGCGCTGGTGTCCCGCTCCGAAATAGTCTGCTACGTGATGATCATCGTGAACCAAGTTAAATCTGCGAGTATCTTGTCACTGCCGTTGCCGTTCATGGCATTCTTGTGGGGTACTTTGTCCGTTCCAAGACCCTCCAAGACATTCTGGATCACTGTCATCACGTACACGGAGGTTGTTTCCCTTCGTTACGGTTTCACCTCAACGTCAAATTATCATTTATTAACATGGGCGTGTTTTGACTATTTTAAATAGGCTGTTGTCGTACTGAAGTACCTGTTCCAGTTCGGCTTCTTCGAGTGGAACAAAGATCCCGTGACGCCCCAAGGTCCTTTCTGGCTACCGAGGATCTTTGGCATCGAGAAAAAGGAGCAGTACGCTGTGTACGATTTGGCCCTGCTCCTCGTCGTCTTCTTCCATAGATTTATATTGAAGACCCTCGGATTATGGAAGGATGGTTCTCCACTTCCCGAAGAGTTAGACGATGGTGCCACTTCCCTCGAGGACCTTGCCGATAATAAGGACACCAAAGAAAAGGTTACCGAATATTTTACGTGCTTGTATATACATTTTGTACATTTTTTATTTGTTTGTTCAGAAGAGAAGCTCGGAAGAGAGCCATGGTGAGTCTCAACTGGAGGTTGTCGCACCAGAAGAAGCGATGGACTACGATGAAGGTTACCTGAGTTTTTCATGAGGTGAAAGTTGACATGTTCGTGTGTTGTTTATTTCCCGTTTTGCGCTTTGCAGAGGTGGAGGAGGATATAGAAGAAGAACCACCAAACGTGCTAGTCCAATGGTGAAAGACATTCTCATCGTATTGAATTGTAAATTGGTAAATGAGAGTGAAATTGGGTATTTTGCTTGTTAGCTTCTGGCATTACGCGGATCCATTCCGGCAGTTTGCTCGCAGTCTTCTGCATCCTTCGTATCGCGTTGCCGTCGATGTCTACGCGTACATGTTCCTCTGCGACTTCATCACGTTCCTCATCTTGGTTTTTGGATATTGGGCTTTTGGGGTAATACGTTTATTTAAATCAGTTTATATTTAAGAAGCATCAAATGAGTTTTGATTTTTAAAAATCCGTTTTATTTGCAGACAGGTGGTGGTGATGTTACGTCATATTTTGAAGAAAACAAGGTTTGGTTTTATCCCTTTAATACTTACCTCCAGTTGCTACTCATGAGTAAATTAGATCTATTAGATTACCAATCTGGTTTTTATATTTAAAGGTTCCTGTTCCTTTCCTCGTGATGTTAATCGCGCAGTTCGGCCTGATCATCATCGATCGAGCGCTTTTCCTCCGCAAGTTCATAATGGGAAAAGTGATTTTCCAAGTTGCCATGGTCTTCATAGTCCACTTCTGGATGTTCTTCGTCCTTCCAGCTGTCAGCGAGAAGTTAGTTTCTTATCGTTTTTCCTTTCCGCTAACATTTATATCCACGTTATAATTCACCGTTAATTATCACGTTATAGGGGATTCAACCAGAGCCTTCCACCACAACTTTGGTACTTCGTCAAGTGCGTTTACCTCCTGCTATCGGCGTACCAGATCCGATCAGGTTATCCGACAAGGATCCTGGGCAACTTCGTCACCAAGAAATACAACTACCTGAACATGTTCCTGTTCCGTGGTTTCATGTTGGTACCGTTCCTGTTCGAGTTGCGCGCGTTGATGGACTGGATCTGGACGGATACGTCCATGTCCCTGTCTTCGTGGCTTAAGATGGAAGACGTGTTCGCCAACATCTTCATCCTGAAGTGTCAGCGGAGGGCCGAAGTGGAGTACCCGACGCCGCGTGGCGAGAGACGCAATCCCATAATCAAGTACATCGTAGGAGGATTCTTGCTCTTCATTATCATCTTCATCATCTGGTTCCCTCTGGTGCTTTTCGCTCTGGGCAACACTGTCGGCACCACTTCGTTGCCGTACGATTGCACGGTGGAACTGTCCTTCGGAGGTTACCAGCCCCTGTTCCGGATGAGCGCGCAGCACTCGTACTTGAAGGCTCTGTCGGATTCGGATTTCGCTAAACTCTCGTACGAATACAGGTTAGTATTTATCTGGTGGACGGGTAACAACAGGTCATCGGTCGTTTCTTGGTTGACTTTTGGTACTTTATTCAGGGAAAGTAGAGATGCCGGCTTATTCTTGCATAACTACGAAGCGAGTGACGTAGCCCAGGTTGAAATCAGCGGAGACTCTGCAGGCTTATGGGGCATCAGCCCACCTTCCAGAGCAAGGTTGGCCAAGGACCTGAGGTCCGACAAACACATGACGCTGCGGTTCGCGTGGAGCGTGTCGCGGATGACTTCGTCGAAAGTAGACGTTGCCAGCAGTGACGAAAGGATCTTGCAGTTGGACAAAGATCATCCTCTTAGGAAGCAGATGGCCGATTTCCTGTCTCCACTACCCAACACGGTGCCCGCTTCGAATTCCGTCGAAATCCCCAACATAATGCCTAGGTTTCTACGGCTGCCAGCGAGCGGAAACCCGGCTCCTGTCCGTCAACTGGGATCGAGTAAATCGCAATCCCGTAAGAGTTGTGTTTCAAATAAATTGGATGGTTTCTGTTCAATGAGAGCATTTGTTAACCGTATCGATGTCATTGTAGCGGTGCAAGAAGACGTACTCTTCGCTGACCTATCCCTCACCTTACGGCGCAGCAACATCGCCTTGGACGACTTGGCCGTGGGTAGCTTGTCCGTGGTTAACTTGACGATGAGAAACTTAACTGTGGGAAATTCGAGCATGGGCAACATGGCCTTCGGCAACTTGACCACCGCTAACATGACCATCGGCGACTTGACCCTGGGAAATTTGACGACCGGCGACTTGAGCAGCGAATGGTGGGAACTGCACAAGAAATGCACCAAGTCTGAGCTTGAGACCCAATCTTTCCCACCGTGCAACAAGATGAATATCTTGATCTTCTCCGATAAGATGTTCCCATCGACCATATCTTTCCTCTCCGGACAAGGGTACGTCGATCACGGCTCCGGTAGCAGTTAAAGTGAACTAGCTTATAATAATGTGTTGTTTTGCTGTAGCATCTTGGGGTTGTACACTACTCTGGTGCTCGTGGCCAGTCGTTTCGTGCGCGGTCTCTTCTCCGGAGTTTCGTTCCACATCATGTTCGACGACATGCCGTACGTGGACCGTGTGCTCCAGCTCTGTTTAGACATATACCTGGTACGGGAGAGCGGAGAGCTGCACCTGGAGGAGGACCTCTTCTCGAAACTGATCTTCCTGTACCGGTCTCCCGAGACCCTCATCAAGTGGACGCGGTTCCCGCAGAATCGACATCGACCGAGACTCGAGGCTCCGCCCATGCAGCATTGAAGAACGTGGCATCTCCGTCTTCCGTATCGTGCAAATTGAATCTCAAGAAGTCATTTATCGCAGATGCGTACTTAACGTGGACACGATATTGAGATGTTGGGGCGTTGGCGTTTGGCACGTGCCCATTGGTGCTGGCGGTTTCAAATCTTCCCGGGTCATTTTTGACACTTTTGTACACTTTTGGTCTATACTTTATAGTGATGAAAGAGGAATTTATTGGCACTTGTGTCGCTGCCTTACGCACGTATTTTGCACTCGCTGATGTCAATGAAGTCGTACGAAGCACATTTTGCTACTAAAATATTAATTGTATAGGATTATTACGGTAAAGTGATGGAAGAAATATTCATTTTTTAAATGCTTATACAACTAATTTCTGCGGGGAGAAAAATCAATTCTTTTGAGACAATTTAAAATATCTGGTTAATTTCATGTGTGTAGAAAAATGTGTGCAACATTACTAGTTTTACAGTGAAATTTACTGTTCTTTTTTAGCAATTAACTGTTATGACACGTTTCTTTATAATGATCTTTAAATACATAATGTTAAGCGCAGAATATGATGGTATAAATACTTTGAGGTGAATGGCCAGTTCTTGTAAGAGAAATTATTTAAAATTTCTATTTGAAAAGATCTTTATGCACGTTTTAAATTGTCTTATAACTGAATGAAGCATGCGATCTTCTGTAATAGTTTTATATATGTTACCGTATGAAATGCGGGTTGTTGATGTAAGTGCAAAAATGGTGACCGGTTGAAATTGCAATGTGAGATTCTCTGCAAGGGGCATGCATTCGGATTTATCGGCATTTATAACTAGTGAAATATGTGCCTACATTTCAGTCGTGAAGGATGTATGTGAATTATTTATGATGCCTATATTAAATATAAAATTCAATCCGTTTTATTATTGCTAATTGCTACAATTAAGTTAATTTGAAATTGCCGCCATTTCGGAATGCACCGACAACGTGCTAAACTAGCGCCACCTAGCGAGCAAGTTCATATTTAAAGCAGCCGAGGTTGTACGCAATTTCGCTGCAAAGGTTTTCATCGGATTTTGCTCGTTTTCGTCCGTTTTTCGTCGTGAAATGGCGGATGACGACGATTTTTCATCCGATACTAGCGATGACGACTACATTCCTACTTGTGAGTGTCATTTTCGACATATTTCGACCAAATAATGTAACCACACCGAGATTCCATTGTTCTTTTCGGTCCGAAATATTCACATTGCTCTGGTTTATAGTCGACCCTAATTTGTTCTGTTTTTGTCTGATATTGTTTTAATTCAAGGTGATGACGTTGGGTCCGATGACGAAAAAGTAGAAAAGGACGGAGACAGTTCTTCAGAACACGGCGAAAATGGCAGTTCTGGGAAAGAACAGAAAGAAACTGCGAAATCGAGTGGTAGAAAGCGAAGAAAACCATCGGAGGGGGGTTTACATTCGAGGTAATAATAAGTATATACGATATACATAATTTATAAACAAGTGTCGTAGGAAAAATATCCATTATAACTCGTTATAACTGCCACATTTTCATATGTGTGGCAACACCGTCGATGACGTCATCGCTTTGGCGCGTAATTTGAATTTCCGTTCCACGCAATCTTTGTTCTTTGTTCATTGTAATGTTAGAAAAACCAAACGAGGCCTGCAGAATCGTTCAGAATGCGAAGGGAAGGACCCCGAGACTGAAGTATCACCCCAGAAACAAAACGGCAATTCGGTAAAAATTGAAGATGGGAGTGAGAATGACAACAAAGCCAAAGTTGATCTTCTTTGGGCCGACTTCTTGAAAGACGTAGACACAAAACCAGCAGAAAAGAAAGCCAGCTGTTCCAACACTCCTGTAACTACAGAACCGAGCAAAGTGAAAATCACAAAGGTGTTTGAATTTGCCGGCGAAGAAGTCAGGTCATTGAAATTGTACCATATTTTATTAAAAATAAGAAACAGATGGTATTGTTTCTCATATTTATAATCTGCACCAACAGGGTCACTGAAGAAGTTAGTGCACATTCCAAAGAAGCGAAACAAGGTCTGGAGACAGCGCTTGATTCTGCAAGCCAATCCACGACAAACACTTCTATGTCAAGGTATACATATGGTTTTCGTATGAGATTTAAAAGTTGATGTGACATAAACAGCTAGAGCTAAACTGTTTATGATTGGTTTTTCAGTTTAAGTAAGAAACCTGCGGGTCTAGGAAGCATTTTAAGCAAGTTAGGTGGGCCAAAGAAGAAGCTTTCCACTTTGGAGAAGTCTCGGCTCGATTGGAACGA
Organism: Glomeris marginata; assembly: GCA_034696005.1. Lineage (NCBI taxonomy): Eukaryota > Metazoa > Arthropoda > Diplopoda > Glomerida > Glomeridae > Glomeris > Glomeris marginata. The sequence continues at coordinate 21,553 of JAQFZQ010000268.1, read as the reverse complement.
GTTCAAAGACAAGGAAGGCATAAGTGATGAATTGAAAACTCACAACAGAGGAAAAGCAGGGTAAATAGGGTTTTGGCTGATTATATTATATTATCTAGTGATGATTGATTATATGATTAATATTATTATCGCAGTTACTTAGAAAAACAAGCATTCCTGGAGAGAGCCGACTTGCGGCAGTACGAGATAGAGAAAAATCTACGAGTCCGCGGTCGCAGCAACAGATGAGTTTCATTTTGCGTGGGATTCTAGGAAAATAGATGTTCAGTTTCTTCTATATTCAGAAGGAAATTAAATGTAAGAACGGTGCAAGAGCAAAGGTTTTGTGCATATGCTACATTCTGTTCAAGGCTCGGAAAGCTTTTACGTGAGTGTGTCCTTCGAATATTGGCATTATAAAAAGTAGCTCTAAAACACAAGACACTTGATGGAAAATGCTCCATTATCATCCGCATGCATTCGGGTATTTTGAAAAATAATAAATACAATAATCAAGAAATCGATTATAAAATGACCCCAATTTTGTAGGTCGAAAAGAAACGGTGTTCCAATATTTCTGAAAATGATGTGTTGTAAAATATTACTCAAATTGTAATGGAATTGTCGATCCCAAATTAATCCAGTACAAATGTACGAAATAAAATCCTTTTTGCTTCAAAATGTTGAAATGTCACTTGTAATTAACCTTTTACCCCCATACCGTAGAAGTCATTGACCTCGTCCTGAAAAGGACCATGGGGATTTGAAAGGGCTTGGGCTTGCACATCAGAATTAAGATAGGACTATTTCGGGAAATGTATAAATTTGCCAGTTTTATTATTGTTATGGGTTCGTGTTTTTCGCATTGCACAGATTCTAGGACATGCAGTGTATAAACTAGCGTAAACCAGGGAAATCTGCCTTCTCCCGCCAAAAAGGGGGATGAGCAAGGATGAGCGCTATCAAAAACCCCATCGGCAGGGTCATGACCGTGCTAGGTGCAAAAGCCCGGGTTTTCAAGTACCCCGTTGTGTGCTTGGCGAGTGCTTGGTGAAGTCCGTTGCAGGTCTTCGTGACATCGGGACCTGATGGCGTCTTTCGCCTCTTGTCGCCGGTTTCTAGGTTGAAAACGAATCTAAGTTGCATTTAATGCGGCAAGGATGGGCAGTAAAAAGCACAAGAAACACCACAAATCGGACAGAAGGGAACGTTTTCATGAAAGTAAGAACGATATACGTAGTGCGGCCATTTTATTATCCTACTGTTTAACCCTAATCTTAGCAAATTTAAATATATTTCTGCTTTATTTGACTACCAGTGAGCTATATAACTGTTATATAGTATTAATAGTTATTATAATTAAAACCTGAATATTTCGAGACCAAATGTGGGAAATTTATATATAATTCCCCCCAAAAATTGAAAAATACGATCCAATAATTAGAAATTGATCAGAAAAATCTAATAATTGAAAATAGACGAACGTGCCGTTAATCCGATAGTGTCTTCAATATTTGCATATATTATGTGGCAGAAACAAGCAGAAGTGATTATTAGAATAGTACATCTGGTTTTCGGACCAATGATCGGCCGACCCATTCAGTCTTTGTCGTTCTTGACACGCCTATCGGCTCGTTCCGCCCCTACATGGCGCTGATTCGCGGATGCATGATGTGGGTTTGCGCGATTGGCCGAAGCGATGGCGCCATGTTTGCGTTCGTAACTGAAAAATTGAATCGAGTATTTACGGGGAATTTAGTACTTGAGATTCCAGCTACGTCGTTGGGAATAAAACAAGAGGACGAATTGTGAAACTGTGATAGCGACTGTATCGTTTTCCGCCATGTTTTCTCCGCTTTTGACAGTTGTTGACAAAGCACCGGAGCCGCAACCTCTTCGTCTCGTGTTGAAAGTGGGCGGAAGTTCTGCATCGGAACACGGTGACTCTCCGCACGTGCAACCCCATCCGGAAATCTACGTCGATGACCGTGGCTTCCGTGGACCCGAGAAGCACAAGAAGTCGAAGAAGAAGAAGAAAAAGAAATCGTCCGATCGCGAAAAACACGAGAAGAAACACAAGCATCATCATCACCACCATTACGATAAAAAGGTGCCACTTGTTTTTTCCTCTATTTCTTAAATTAATTTATACGAATACACCAATCAAATACACCATGTACTATATGAGAATCGCTTTTATATATATGTACTGTAATCACAGGAAAGGAAGAAACGTGAACGGGAAGATTCCACGCTTGAGGATGAAGTAGATGAAATTGGTGATGGACCGGCCATTAAAAGGCCTTTGATCAGTGTTGGGGTTGGTCCTGCTGTTGATGACGACAGCACGTCTGAAAGACCATTCAGGGAACCAAGGGCATGTACCCTCAAAAATAGACAGTCGAAATCTGCTCTTCAACGACTTCTTGACAACATCCTCAAAGGATTAGAAAGGTTCATTCCCTTTATTTGCCTTCATTCCATTGCTTGACAGTTACACCACAGGGTTAAATTTAAATTGTTGCAGGAAGGACCCTCAGCAGTTCTTCGCGTGGCCGGTGACCGACCATATCGCGCCGGGTTACTCGAGCATTATCCAGCACCCGATGGACTTCAGCACGATGAGGCAGAAGATAGACAACAATGAGTATCCAAGCGTGAATGACTTTAAAGTAAGTTAAAGCTTGGACGTCCAAGGTTAAAGTAAAAGTGATTACATGTTAAATATCCCCGTCAACTTTGAACATTTTCTTTTAAGAATGACTTCAAGTTAATGTGTGACAATGCGACAACGTACAACCGTGCCGACACCATCTATTACAAATCGGCCAAGCGGCTTTTACACATCGGCTTCAAGATGATGAGTAAAGAAAAATTAACGTTGCTGTGCAACACTTTGCCGTTCGTGGCTGAACTCGGTGTCGAAGAACTCGGCTTCGAGCTGCAAAAGAAAATCGTGCTGAAGGAGCTCGTCGACAAGAGCCCCGAACAAGCCGATGTTATTCCCGAAGAAGAGGAAGAAGAAGACGCCGTCGTCGTCAAGGAATTTGTACCGATAGTAATCAAGGAACCCATCGTACCTGTCAAGCCTCCCAAACCTCCGAAGCCCAGCAAGTTCGAATGCTTCCCTGATGACATCTCTCCCGAAGAGATCTTGGCGCAAGCGCAGAAGGCGGCCCACGATGCGGCTGCCAGACTCACCCTTCGCAAACCCAAGACTAACGTAATTGCCACCGTCGAAGTCCATTGTAGTCCTAATTCACTAAGCTTACCGTTTATGTTCTTGCGTAGTTTGGGTTCTTGAGGCAAGGGACCGACGGAAGTACATCGCTTACTATATTGACGCCGAACCGAAAAGACAGCGAACAGAAAGCGGTGACTTTGGAGATGGTCGTGGGCAAGTTGACGCAAGGCACGGGAAGTCTCAACACGTACAAGGAGGAGAAGAAACACCCTGTTAGACCTGGTAATGAACAGAATCTAATGCTAATCTGCGGTTTGACTGTTATTTATATCGAGATAATTTACTTTACGCGTAACGCAGTGTCCTACATGAATTACGGGTCGTACAGTTCGTACGCACCGAACTACGACAGTATGTTTTCCAATCTGACAAAAGAGGAATCTGATCTTCTGTACTCGACGTACGGCGACGAAGCCGGTGTCCAGTACGCCGAAAGGTTTGCGAGAAGACTTGAACGTGTTTCCAATAGATTGAAATAGTTGTTATAGTAACTGATGAGACTTTAAATTTTTCATTTTAGTATATTGAACTTTGCCAAAGACTGTGATTACGTGACGGGAATGGTGGACAACCTGCTGGATATACTCACCGATGGCGAACACTCGAAGGCCATGAGGGTCCTCGAAGAGGTGGTTTGCATCTGAATTCGTTGATCGGGTGAAACGAGTACCAGGTGTAAATGTTGTTTGGTGTTGATACAGAAAGAAGCAGCGGCTTACGCGGCAGTTTCAGCTACAAACAACACCAACACTCCAACAAATAATGCAAATGTGCAGCAGCCAAACACGAGTAATAACTTAGAAACGAGGCATAGTCTCAGTGATGTGATAGACGCGGACACGGATGTGGATTTCGGGTCGCTCAGGTCCCTGGCGGACATCGGCATCGACGTGTCTTTCCTCGATTCCATGGGTAAGTTTCCCGTGGACAGACTTTGCGATTACAAATGAAATGAATTCGGAAGATCTAAACGTCTAATTTGAATTTGAAGAGGTTTCTGACGTTGCAGAAAAGGAGGTTCGCATCGTTAAACCGGTGTCGGGAGACGAGAAAGTCCAGAAGAAGTTGGATGAAACAACGGGTCTTCTACAAGATTTGGAGAGGGTTCAGGTGAACCGGCTCAGTGCCAAGTTACCATCTCACCTTTCGCAGTTGCCGTGTCCTTCGAAGGAAGAAGCGGACATCGGTACGCGGGATTTTATACGTCGCGGTTGTTGACTCGAAATAAGTTGTTCATTTTGAAATCTCGTCCGTTTCAGCCGAAAAGGTTACGGAGAACCTAAAGGAGATCACGAAGCAGGTGACACCAGCAGACATTACAAGTGTTTTGGCGTTGAGGAAAGCGATGGGCATCACTACGGACCCTGCGTTCGGTCCGGAAGGTGGAACCAGGACACCTGATGGAGAACACAGGGTTTCTCCTCGAATGGACGATGGTGTGTCGCGTGCAGGAGTCGCTGACCCAGCACTGGCGATGTCCAGCCGACTTCACTCCGGTGTCCGGGAAATGATCTCATCGGAGGACGTGACGAGCGAATGCGAGATGCCGGAACTTTCGTCCGAGGTGGAAGGTGTGGCAGACCTGGAGTCGGAGATTCAAAAGTTCCTCGAAGGCCAAGTTGTTTCCGACTTGCCTCCTCAACTAGAGCCTTCAGGGATCGATGGTATTCTGTAGTGAATTGGGATACGGCGGGTTGCGTACACCGCGATGGTTATTAATACGGTGGATAACGGGAAAGATTTTAATGTCGCTTACGATTAACTTTATGCTGGGTGTCCCTCCTGAACAGATCTGTCTGTGTACTTGCCGTGACACATGTTCCTTTTGCAGTTCTGACTGGATAAAACTATTACGCAACGTATAAACTAACAAACTATGAAACTTTTACAGTTTGGCAGCGACATCGATTGTATGCGCGCGTGCCGAAGATGGTATTTCGATGGCACCGAGTAACATGCATCCAGAATGCCTTTTATATACATATATGTAATTAAAAGTTGTGCGGTCAACATATAAGATGTGTTGCTTTTATTTTGGAATCATTGCAAAATACGTTATGAACTATATGTACCCACTGACGTATCAGTTCGATATGCTGGAAAGCTCCAGGAGAGGGCGCAATGTGCACCACTCATTGGCGACCTTGATAGGTTCGGTTCGGTCTGGAAGTATATCAGCGGAAAGCCACGTGAGTGCAAGTTGTATAACTGGTATAACGTTCTCGAAATGCAAAGGATGCCGAAACTGTCGGGAAAAGTTGCCATTATTACAGGTCTGTGTCTTCGGAGTGATTGTTTTGGAGTTCGGGTTTTGGTTTTTTAAATTTTTAAACAGTCAATACTTCTATTGAAAACAGGAGCCAGTTCAGGGATAGGATCAGCAATCGCCAAGCATTTTTCCAAATTGGGTTGCATTTTGTCATTGGTGGGACGAAATGAGGACAATTTGAATGATGTGGTCAACAGTTGTGCGCAATTGGCTTCAGATAATCAACCTAAGGTATTATTGGCTTCATACTACAGTATGGATTGTAGTTATAGTGTTTGCAATATTTTTTGAATAAGAATATAACGTGAATTTATTTCAGTAAATAATTTTACCTACAAATTAATGCATTTATACAATTTAGAGCTGAATTTATAATGATGTAATTACATATTTTCCAGGCATACACAACTGTGGGTGATTTAACAGATGAAAATATCACTCGGTCCGTGATAGAAAACACGGTGCAAACATTTGGCAAAATCGATATATTGGTATGTGCGTCTGTAATTAATTATAATACCATATACATATACTATGTGTACTCTTGTACGTATGTATACATACACACTGTAACATATACTTCTTGGTACACATAGGTAAATAACGCTGGAATCTTAGAAGTGGGCACGATAGAAAACACTTCGCTTGAGCAATATGACAGGGTTCTCAATGTGAATGTGAGGTATGTCAGTTAGATATAATTGTCTATATATTCAAGATCATTGATAGATTTATAAACAATAATATTTGCATTACTATATTCAGAGTGGCGTATCACCTCACAATGCTGGCCGTGCCTTATTTAGTGTCCACCAAAGGATGTGTGGTCAACATTTCAAGCGTGAATGGTATTCGCTCGGTAATAATACGCGTCAAAATCCATATATGGTTGTGAATGATTTGATTAATTAATTTAACATTTATGCTTATATAGTTTCCAGGTGTGTTGGCTTATAATGTGTCTAAAGCAGCTCTGGATCAATTCACAAGATGTGTCGCATTAGGTTAGCAATATATATGTGAATGCAATAACAAAATGAATATATGTGATGACAATAGAACATGTGTTGCTTTTGTTTAGAATTGGCACCGAAACAAGTGCGTGTCAACAGTGTTAAGTAAGTTACAATTCATATTGTATCGTATTTAATTTTTTTGTATGATTATAATATGACGTTTTCCATAGCCCTGGTGTGATCGTAACCAACCTTCAGAAACGTGGAGGGATGTCGGAAGAGGTTTACAACGAGGTATGTATAGTGAACAACCAGTTGGTTGGAGAGGATAGCGAATGTAATTGAATGCATTATTGGGTTATTATTTTGCACATTTCAGTTTCTTGAGAGAAGTAAAACTACTCATGCGTTGGGCCGGCCTGGCGTAGTGGAAGAGGTTGCCGCAGCCGTGGCTTTCTTAGCTTCGGATGAAGCATCATTTATAACCGGAGCGAGTTTGCCTGTTGATGGTGGGCGGCATGCAATGTGTCCACGTTAATCGTTGTACACTATAACATATTCTACCAAGTGTATGATTCTACCGATTCTACCTAATTATAACTAGGGTGTAACGATCAACAATAGTTTTTTTTATATATATTCCATATACATAGACGGAAATCAATATTACATTGATATGTCCACAATTGCTAAAAGAACATAAACCTAGCTATATAACTATTTTTGTTTGAAAATAAATTAATCATACTTTGTGTTTGTCTATATAGGCCTATAATCAAATAGTACACATACATTGACACAATGTGTAAACTTGTGAAATTTACTGCTATAATGACGAAAAGAAATAAAATATAAACGCTGCAAACTTTGATTGCGATGAAATGAATGGCAACCATTTTAAAAATGGCTGCCGTTAAGATCAAAGTATACAATTAATTGTTTTACGGTTGGATTTAAATATGTTTGTTTTCAACCTCCCTGAGGAATGATCTTAATTTCAATTTGGATTTCAACGTGTCAAATGAAACAAGTTGTTTTTAATGAAACCAAGAGTGATGAAACGTAATGTTACAAATTATTTCAATCGATTTCACCAAACCTCGAAAATATATGGCGAAGATACGGCACCCTTTTGGAAGACGCCTAAAACGCCAGCGTTCGTTCGGCGTCGACCAAACGTCTTGTTTATAATTTATATTTTCAAGTAAAAGTATTGCGGTAATATCCGTAAAGGTAGACCAATCATATCTGTAGATTTATAGCTGTGGGCGGGTCGTAACTTGTTGCTGAGCACGTGATTGGCAGACTATGCCTGTTGGGAGGAGGTGGTCAAACAAGAATCTTGGTCGTAGCTAAACTCTTAACGTTGAATAATGCAATGAAACGTCAATTTCGTCGAGTAATTCCGTGGTGTCGATCCCGCGATTTACAGTATTCGCACATTTCCGAGTTAATTCACCCGATTATGGCTTCTCTTTAATAGGTAATTCGCATAAATTTGACTGCTTAGTACGAAAGAGGGACTGAAAGAGATCTATTGCTGTATTTTGAAGTATATTTCGAGCGGGATTGGAGAAAAGGTGTTGCGAAAAGACGCCATCTGGCGCCAGAATCGGCAATGCGGTTCCGTGTGCCGCCATAAACGCAGCACCGACGTTGATCGGCTTCAGCTCGCTCCATGAAGTCCTCAAGACATGACTCAAGAATTGTCAACAATGAGCTGCCTTCACGCTGTAAGTACCGTTTGACACCTTTAGATTCCGTTATTTGTCTTGCCAAGAGCTTTATTGCGACGTTTGAATGGGGTGACGTCGCGTTTTTCCACGCTCGGTCCCAAGCGGCAAAAATCGCCATCGCTGATGCGCCGTTCAGTTTCATTGTGACGTTTTCAACTGTCCGCACCCCGAAAAAAGGGCGAGATCGTTGCGAAAACGACTCGTTAAGTTGTCCCGTTTACCGGGCGATGATTTGGCAACGAAAATCAATCGATGTTCCCATCGGATTACCGAGATTGAAGAAAGCGAATTTGTGTCGAACACGTGATGAAAGAACCGAATTGCGCGCATATTTTCGTCAAATTCCGCTGTTAACAAGCCGCATTTTGATTTATTTTTTCTCTGACAAACCGAAAAGCTTTAACGTGGCTTCCGGATTGAGATGGTAAACGAGGTGGGGATAAAGTGGCAAGTTTTTTTTTATGAATCGAGATGGGTGAAATTTTTGTTATGTCGCCATGCGTGTTTTCGGCGATGTTGTGTGGCGGGTGACGTCATTAAGCTCCGCCTTTCGTTACACGTGACACGTGACCTGGCGCTTGTGAGAAATGAACAAAAAGCGAGGTGTAGCGACATCTCTTCCAACTCACCAAGTCGAGAAAGTTCTTTAAAAAAATCTAAGTGCTGAAACAGATTGTGTTGTAAGACGATGCAATGCTAGGTTTCAACTTGGTTTCAACAAAGAGATGTTTAAATAATCAAATTTGCTACTGTATAAGAAATACATTTTATTAACATATTGTGTACTTCAAAATAAAATAAAAATATTGATGTCTTTTGCAGGAGTTTAATTTCTTGGACTTGAACGACGCAACTCAAGAGGAACTCTTCCAGATAAAGGGCATCCTCAACAGCAGGGCTGGAGAGTCTCTGGAGGTGACATATTGTATTTTACCTCTTGATTTTACTTAATATCGACATTTAAGTTAATAATTAAAAATTTGCTTGTTGCAGTTGCCATGGAACATTGAAGGTGAAGAAGCTCACGAGAATGACTCAGGAGTTGAGCCGGAAGCCACGGGCTCCGAGTACGTCTACGGCATGGAGAACATGTACGTGGACCATTCGGTGGTCACCGGGCACCATCAGGTGGCCGCCATGGAGCAGCAGCAGCACCATGTGCTCGAATATCCAAACACCCACCAACATCAGGCCGTGGTAACGACCAGCAGTTACGCTGGCTTCTACGTTATCTCCAGCCCAAAATTCGTGATGACCTCCGATGGAGGCTCAAACGCAATGCCGGTTTCAATGTCCGTGCCGGTGGTGGACGGATCGGATGTGCACGGCATGGAAAAGATAATGTACGCGCCCACATCGCAGTACGACGTTCACGGCATGGTACACGGTGGAAAGGGTGGCCGAAAGAAAGTCCGGCAGCATGGACCTCCACCTGTTGTAAGTTGGCAAAGCGTAATGTTGTTGGTTTCTTGCGTCCATCTTAGCAAGTGTGGTATTTTTTACCATAGAGTGCGGTTGGGAACGCGGTAGAGCAGTACGGTGGTCAAGCTCCTCCTCCTGTTGGAATGATGCTTCCCACGCATTCGCATCATCACCCCGGGCACATAATGCCGTTCGTTCCAGCAGCTTACTGCGCACCGCATCCTGGAACGGCTGTCTACATGTTTTCGTCGTTGGTGCCGGCTCCAAGGAACCCGAGCGCAGCCTATACGACGGGCCCTCAGCATTACGCGGCGCCTCCGGCAGCCGCTTTCGCTAATCCGATGCCCCACGCCACTTATGCTTTCATACCGTCCCAACAGCACGAGCAAGTGACCGTTCTGTCTCCCGAAGACGCGGGCCAAATGGTACACGGTCACGGTGATGTGGTGGTATTGGAGACCGAGGAGGTAGTCGATACTTTTTGTTGTTGTAGCATTTGAGCGAAGTTCAGATGATAGAAGCCTGTAACTGTTTGCGTTCCGCAGGTGATGTTGGAAGAAGAAATGCGTGAAAACGAATACGATGATGTTGCGACGGAGAACTTCGACGGGTACCAACCGCCGGAAGCAGATGTCACCGAGGAACCGCCCCGACAGTCTACGCAGTGGTCGGAAGAAGTTGAGCAACAGGAGGACGCAGACGAAGAGGAGGAAGATGTGGACGTAGATTACGACCCTGAGGAAGTTCCAGAGGTGGAACCATCTTACCCTGAAGTCGTTCCAGAAATGGAACCATCATACCCTGAGGTCGTTCCACAAGTCGCCGTACCGGAAAAGGACAGCACTTTTGCGGACGCCCAAGTTGCGTGTTCGCAGAAGCCCGCAGATGTGGAAGTTCCCAAAGTCCGCTCTTGGTCCAGCCTGTTCGTGAATAAAACCTCTTCGACTGTGACAATGGCACCGCCAGGCTTCTCTCAACGCAACCAGGTCCCGGTTTCCGTGTATACACCCAGCCAGCAGAACGGTGAAGCCCCTCGAAACCCTGCGCCGAGTCCTCCAGCGGAAGAAGCCCTGAAAGATAAATGTCGGCCAACGACCGCGGAACAGAATCCAACCGAGACACCGCACGGACAGGCTTCCAATTGGCACCAGCACTCGAAGATGAAAGGTATATAGCGGGTTGTGCACGATAAAGTAGTGGTTTGATTAATGGTAATGTGTAATTTTGAATTCAGACGCACTCCAGAACCCGAACCTTGATCACCGAACCGTGTATCTGACTCCACGTGGACTTGTCAACAAGGGCAACTGGTGCTACATAAATGCTGTATCCTTGTCCGTGATCCATCTCTTCCCTCTAAAATAGATTGTGTTCACACCGTTTGATCCGTGACGGTCATGATGATCTAGATCCTCCAAGCACTTCTGGTCTGTCCTCCGTTCTACAACCTCATCAAGAAACTGTCACGGTTGCCGGATATGAAGAAGGACAGCGATACGTTCCCGATCCTACGTAGCATGTGAGTGTTGGGACATCATTTGCGTACAATCTGTAGAGGTTATTGGTTAATGAAGATCTGCTTTCGACAAATTGCAGGGTGAAGTTTGTGATGGAGTTCCCTCCGATGCAATCCTCCTCCGCGAGATACAACCAGAGGGAACCGGCGAAAGGTGAGCAGCCGAAGAAAGGAGAAGTTCAACAGGGACAGGCCTTCGAGCCGAGTTACGTGTACGACGTGCTCGGATCGGTGAAGACGGATTTCTTTAAGGGGAGGCAAGAGGATGCCGAAGAGTTCCTTGGTTGGCTCCTCAACGGCCTTCACGAAGAGATGCTGAAGGCGATCGGGCCTGGGATCGATGAAAATGGCACCAGTGAGATGACGATAGTTATTTTAATTTGCGGAAGGAGTATTCAACTGATGGTTGCGTTATTTTCAGTGAATAACGGTGCTGGTCCTGAAGTATCAAACGGGGACGTTAACGGTGGTTCGCAGCCGTTGCAAGAGGAGGAGTGGATGGAGATGGGCCGGCGCAACAAAAGCGTCATAACCAGATCTGTAATTAGTGTTTCTGTGTTGGTTTTCATTGTGAAACGTGCAGCGTAGTTATGTGAAGTGTTTTTATAATAGGCAAAGTCAGCAGACTCTCCAATTTCAACGATATTTGGCGGCGTGATGGTGTCCTCGTTCAGCGAACCTGGCATGACAAAGTGCGCCAACAAAGAACCGTTCTTTACTCTTCCTCTGGACATACAGGTTGATTATTAGTTTGGTTGTGTTGGCGGTGGCGACGGTGAAGTACGTTGACGGTGTACGTTTTATATAGTCCAATCAAGTTACCTCGCTGAAGGAGGCCATCGAAGGGCTTTTCAGCAAGGAGACCGTCCACGGGTACACGTCCTCGAAGACGAAGAAGGAAGTGGAGGCGTCCCGTAAAATAAGCCTGGAAGCTCTGCCTCCGGTGCTCATCCTCCATCTGAAGCGGTTCGTCTACGAGAAAGACGGCGGCTGCCAGAAGCTTACCAAGAGGATAGAGTTCCCGGTCGATCTGGAACTTGGACGAGGTGATTTCCGTTACGAACAAAATGTTTGAAGGATCGAGATACACGTGTTTTAAAACGAGTTTTTTTGGTTTTGAAGAATTCTTCGCCGGAAGGTTACGTCCGATGGCGAACGAGCGCAAGTTCAAGCTGTTCGCGGTGGTGTATCATAGCGGCAAGGAGACCGCCAAGGGTCACTACGTGACGGACGTCTACCACAGCGGGACGTCCGGCTGGCTCCGGACCGACGACAGTTGCGTGACTCCAGTGACCATGGAGCAGGTGCTGCGCCACTGCCCGCCGCGGGTTCCCTACCTGCTCTTCTACCGCCGCTTCGACACCATATTCCCGATGAACACCTCGTACGGCAAGTGAGGTTCGTAGTGGGAAGTGGGACAACAAACCCCTCAGGTTCGCATCGAGGGGTTTTTCTCGACTGGACGCGGCCTCAACCCACCGGTGGTGCGTGTGCAGTCCGCGAGGAATGAAGGTTAACAGCGCGAACGCTCGCTTGTGAACCGAGTGCCGTTCGTCTCATTTTTTCGTCCGCCGAATGCTGGGAGCGAGTTTTGGCTTGGCCGCTTCTCTTTTGTTTTCCAGTACATACGAAACGTAACGCGAGCCGCGTAGTGTGCAGGAGGAGGAGGAGGATTGCGCAGGACACGGGCACGAAGGATCGGAAAGATCGGTGCGGTCGTGAGTTGGCGTAGTATTATTTTGGGTGCACGGTACATCGTAGAGAGGACTGTTATATTAGATTCGCACTCGCTTATCTCGTTAAAGTTCTCCTTTTTTTTTTTGATGGGACAAGCGAAGTTGTGGCACTGCTGGAAAATTACGCGTAGTTATTTAACCGAGAGATGTTGTCGGGGTTTACACGTGCTTCATCGCGATGCAACAAAATGATATAAGATTAATAATATGATATAACTTGCGGACGGTTTTCTTCCCTTTTACCGAAAGGAAAGAAAACGGCTCGTGTTTATTTTTTCTACGGGGAAAAGCTAGTGTATTATTATTATTATTAATATCGATTGAATTTATAGTGTATAATGAAGTTTCGTACGCAGCGAAGATTTGGTTTTGTTTTCCTTATTACCTTTCCAATATGGCTTTATAGTTTTTCTCTCTGCGCATTTGGAGAACATGAAACTGCATTTTGTTTGAATCATTATTAACAGTTTATAGAAGATAAGGCTTAGGAGGATAGTTTAAACCATTTTATCTTCGCCGCTTATTCATTCATCTGCCGTCGATGACTTCCTTTTTTCGTCACAGAATGGCCAAAATATGCGATGTGTGTATAGTCCGTACCGATTTTGTGACGTCATGGGGCCGTCCACCAATGGGAAGCGAGCGAGATATTGGCAAATCGATCGAAATGCACTGTAATTACTATCGTGAGCTTCCCTCAAACGTTAAATCGTTAAATGCGACAGGAATTGACATATTGTGGCCATCCTGTGATGTTTTTACGTATTTTAATTACGTTTTGTGTTCTAAGAGTCTCAATAAGGAAATTAATTAGTGCGGTGGGGAAGCGGTTAGGATTGTGACGTCACGCCGAGCTGCGGACTTATCGTAAAGGTCATTTGAAATGAACTATAGTGATACCCAGCCAAGCCTTAGACTAAGTAGGCGGAGCTTGCGCCCGACTGCAGCCAATGGCATCAAGTAGTAGGCCTACTTTATCGTTTTCCGTAATTACTGGGAGCTTTATTGTGCAACGCCAAACTGTTTTTAATACTGCTACACATTACGATTGATGTTTACAAATGATACGAAACCATAATTCGGTTTTTATAGATCGGAATCGAACGGTATCGAAGCTCCGCCTCTTTAGTCTGCGGCTTGGCTGGGAATCACTATATGAACTATTGCCGGGTGGGCGGGGCCGTGACGTCACAAACCAATCGCGCTTTCAAGTTGGCGCCATAGTTTTTCTGCCTTTGAGTATAGGTATTTTTCACACGCAAATTTAACCCTAAATGAAATTGTAGAGTTGCTATACATATATAAAAATAATGGATGGTCTTTTATATGAAGTTGAGAATAAAATTAGAGATGGCGCATTTTTTACCCGATTGTCGTGGAAAGTTTTTAGAAACGTTGCGCTGCTGTTTATTTTTGTTCTATCCTGATTAGAATTAGAGAAAAGTTTATATAAGATGATTAAGGGTTTGTTTATTTTTTGCGGGGTTCACGGAACGGAATTGTTTTGCGACAGAGCACTTTACAAAAAGTAAAATGGTCGTTGTAATCAAATTGGAGGCCTTGAAATTATTGTAAATGAATTATTACTGACATGAGTAACGCGTGTGTGTTTTTGTACTGAATTTGTCGCCTTTTTTCCCAAATGTGTAGTATATAATGCTTCCATCTATTTGTATCGAAATAACGAATTTTTGCTTTGTTCGTAATTTACTAGCGGATAAATTTTCCGAAGCAGCCATCTTTGTTGTCATGTATTTTTCTCGTTTCGAACGCCTCAGTTGTAAAGTGTATTTGACTTGTGCAACAATTTGTATATCGAATGGGGGCAATTTGTAAGTAGTTACGTGTAATAATAGTTTATCATATAGTGAGCGAGAGTTGCACAAGTTATATGCAATATTTTTTCCCATGTATGCTTCACTCGGAATCGTGGTTGTGTATGGATTGCATGTGCAAACATGTAACATTTTTCCTGCTAATTGAACTATTTTATAAAGATGGCACAGCGGTTACATTGCAAAAACCTATTCATATTGTAGTGTATTACCGGATAATTTCGCAATGAACACGAAACGGTTTTATTCATCGTTTTATTTTGCCCAAAGTATGTAGGCCGATGTTAAATGACGTCACTGAATTCAATATAATGTGGCTCCACAAAATGCCGGTTTCATTCATGGTTTCAACTCGGTTCAGAGAAGAACGAGTGACGTCACATATGCTTCTCTATAATGCAAAATCAAATTCCTGTTGACATTATTCTTTATTTAGTTTTTAGCAAACAATTTTAAGGCTACCCGCATGGTTTTAATAATTAAAAGGACCTTGGTGACGTCATTTTTGGGTCCAAATGTATGACGTCACGTCAAGTGTTTCATTAATCCGCCAGGTGGCGCCGTGTTTCATTTGCAAGTTTCATCGAAGCTATGCAAGTCGTGTTGTAAAATGTAGTTAAAATACCCCGAAAATGCCATCTCCCCCGCCCAATGTGACGGGTATTTCTCCGAAAGAAGGACCACCTGGCACCAGAGTGATCATAAGAGGCGAAAATTTCGGATCTGGGCCAAACGATCTCGTTGGTAATCAAATAAAAGAATTTGGCCGATGCGAAGCTTTCGCGCGCAACTTTCTTGCAAAGCATTCGAGCATCGGCAACTTTATTGCGGTGGACCGCTAGCTAAGTATGGGATTCGTGACAGAAAATGCTGCAACACTCGATGTTATGCAAGAAAGTTGCGCTCGTTGATATTTCGGATGATAATGCGATTTTAACGTTTGGTTTTGGTTTTTTAGGGTTGACTATTTGTGGAGTTGATTGCTTGTTGTCTGCGGATTGGCAATCGTCTGGGAAAATAGTTGCGAGGTTAAAACATTTTATATATTTGCCCCTTTATATTAATATGCATGTTTAAATCTTATCAAGATCTTATTACATATGGTATTTTCAGGTCAGGTACAGTGAAAGGCCGTGGAGATGTCATTGTTACAACTCGCTACGGTGGAAAAGGCACTTGTATGGTTCAATTCAAAAGCTACTTTGAAGCTATTGGTTTGTATAATTCTTCTGGTAATGCCCACAAGTACTTTCATATTGTTTCTGAAATATTTTGATTTACGTTGTCAGGTCCTCTGAAAGAATCTGCAGTTTGGATCGACGAATCGCAAAGCGTTACGAGTTCATGGGGAAGGAAGAGGACCACGGTACCTTCGCCGTTGCACCAAGATAACCCTTTGGGCCTCTCGGATGAAGCCAATGAGTAAACAACACTGTCAAATCCCCTCGATACCCCTTTTTCCTATATACAAAACCAAGACAAAACTGACATTTTAATTGGTATTTCAGAAAGAAGTGCGCGGAGGATGAGCTTCATGAAGCATTTCCCGAAGGTTGTTGCTGCTAACTTTGAACATTAATAATGAAGTGGATGGGAACACATGCATCTGAACGTATATTAAATACTATTTGTAGGTTCTGGTTGCCTAATTGCAGAAAACTTTGTGCCAGCTTGGTTTCTTCTGGAAAACCATTCATCAACGACGTAAGGTTAATTCGTTTGGCAACACCGAATACTAATAAATGTAGAATTTCTATGAAACTGTACTGTTCATCCACGTAGTTTCGATGACCTTAAAGCAGGATTAACATGTCTGAGGCGCAAAGTGAATACACAAAAAGAAGGGCAGTTATCGTTCCTGAAAGCAAATGTTGGAGCAGTTTTGGACCAGCTGGACACTTTGAATAGTAATTAATGAATATTTGTCCATTGATAAAGCAGAATTCAGAGGATTAATTCTTATTTTCTCAGCCCTAAGGGACAAAATCCAATTGGACAAGGAGAAATCAAGTCCCATGAGCATGATAGAGAACATTGAAAGAGCCATTAGTGGTGAGTTGTTTTTATATAATATGCCGTACCTTGATTATATAAGCAAACAATTTAAATGCGAATATGTTTTAGATTCTAGAAATGAAGCGGATGCGCTTTTTCACGATGTACTCGGCAGAAAAGAAAGAGCCGACGCAACAAGGAATGCTCTTGGAGTTTTGCAGAGGTTTAAATTTCTATTTTATTTTCCCTGCAACATCAAGAAGAACGTACAAAAGGTTTTTTGCAAATCAAATCATTTCTTTCGGTGACTTGTAAATAATAAAAAACTCAACTTTTCCAACTTAGGGAGACTACGATGTTGTGATCAACGATTACACGCGTGTCAAGTCTTTGTTCGCTAACACTGAGGTTCAGGTTTTCCAGAAAGGTATAAAAATCAATTGAAATGACGAATAGGGCCGGAATTGCAATTCGGGATTTCCTCAGTTTATCAAGAGATCGAGAAAAGGATTGGTACTCTACGCGAGACGCTTGCCGTCAGGCTCAAGGAGCCGAAACTAACATTGCCGGAGCAGAAAAAAATTATAAGGTTAGTTCGAAATTGTGATATTTCTTTATTTGAACAGGTGAAGATTTTGAGGGATGTACGCAGGTATTTGTTAAATCTGGAAGTTAGCGGAGATCCGGCTTGGAGTTGCATCGAACATCGACACAGCTTCGTAATGCAAACACTTGGCAAATGTAAGGACCAGTTTCTGTCCCAGTTCCAAAGTAAGACTAATTTAGATAATTTGAGTTGTACATGACTCCAGATTTCCATCTGATGATATCTGTTTTCATCTCGTTAAAGATTCTGGATCGGTGCAAGTTTCCCAAGGTTGCGTACCGTAATGTTACATCTACGGATGCAAGTTTCTCGGTCTGATTTTTTGCGGTACTTGTGGTACAGGTGAACAGAGACGTGCTGGGAACAAAAATATCAGAAGACAGCTTTGGAAAGATGACTCGGCTATGCAGGTGATCTTCACGGAAAACCTGTGCCGCTTGCTGTGCGATTGGCTGCCGGATTTGTGGAAGCTGGGTCAGGCGTATTTCAGCGGAGAGTTATCCGTGAAAGAGGTACATTTGAGGTGGCAACTAACATTGTATGCACTTATGGAAATAAGCATATTTTGATTCCGCAGGTTGGGGACAACTTTGTTAGGGTTAATGAGAGCCGACACCAAAGGTTCAAGGTTAGCGTGGCTTTCAGTTGATGTGATGGTTTGATTTTGAGTTTTAATATGCTGGATTCTCTTTAGGAGATGATATCGGAATCAATGATCCTGTTTGCCAACTTGATACGGTCGGCCATCCTTCCCTCATCGCTAGATTACCTGAAAGGTCACTATAGGGCTGCGTACGGCATATGGCCATTTGACGATACGCAAGATGCGAGCGAGTGGCTACCGCACAGCATTCATCACATCAGGACTTGCTACGTCGCTTTGATTCACCTCGACTTCCCGGCCGAATCCCTGGACGTTGTCCAGCAACTTCTGCTGGACCTTCGGGTTCAGTGTCTTCGGACCGAATTTACAAAAGCGACCGCAAGTGCGTATAAACTGCACTCCGCGCTAGGAACAAAACTTGATCTTTGCTTTTGTTATCAGCTGTTTTGGCGTTGCACCACAGAGAAGACTGGCTGCTGGAAGTTGAAGATGATGTCGGAGGCACTTCCAGATTGGTTGGTTTTTTTACATGTTTTAAGTTACGTGTTAATTTCAGGTTTATTATACCGTGGCTTTTGGTCTTTTTCAGCCGGTGCTGTACGAGAATGTGGTTTTGGAAACGATACAGTTTGTGCAGGAAACCATTTTGAGAGCCGGGCAGCGAGAAGCAGAGGTTATTAATTAATTGGTGTTGGTCGTATCATCCGGTTTAAGATCTGTTATGTCCGTCGTTGCAGCCATTCAGCTATAAGTCATTAGAGGAAGAAGCAACGTCTCTTTGGTCTTGTCTCGTGAAGGCTTTTGCAACAACCTCACGAAAGTTGCTTGCGGAAGCGATGCAATCAGAAGCACGGACTATTCCTCCTTCCAAAGCAACGCTTGCATCTCCCGAAACTGTCGGAGTTCACGAATCCGCTTCGTACATCTGCCAAGTGAGCATCTATTGTATCTAGAATTACCACAACTATCCAAGTATACGAATCCATATTTCAGGATCAAAAGCTGCTGGTGATAATGAGCAACTGTCACTACGTGAAAGAACACACGTTCCCGAGATTGATGGATACGTTCACCAAGAACGGTTACCCGAACGTGAACCGGGTTCATTCGGTAAGTAACGCGTGTTGCGGTAGATGGTCAAAGTTGATGTTTCAACTGATTTATCCTTAGGATGCTGTAAACAACCTGGAGGATTTGGACAGGGAGATTTTCGAAGCGTATGTGGAACTGAAGTGCGACCCCATAGTTGGAGTCGTGGAGCAAAGTATGTACGCGGGAAGATTCGATTGGGCCAAATGCCCGCATGTGAAAGGTGTCCGAGCTTACGTCAAAGAGATTCTTCTCAACATGATCACTGTGAATGCAGAGGTACGGCCCATCGTTCGCAATCAAACCATTTTGTTTATATATTTTAATTGGAAAAATTTAATGAACATTACAGGTTTCCGCGGTGAATCCGAAGTTTGTTACGAGGGTTCTGGTGAAAATCGCCGACGCGGTCACCGAAGAGATCGCGAGACTGTTTTCGTGCGTGACTGCGTACAGCAAACATGGCATTTTACAGGTTATTGTTAGGTTGCAATTATACCAGATATTGTTTGTCAATTTTAACATGGTACTGTTTTTATAAAAAACAGGCTCAGTTAGACCTTCTCGCATTGAAAGAGTCATTAAACATGTACACGTCAAATTCATCCAGGTACAAGTGTTTTAGGTCTTGTGTAGTTATAATAATGTTTATAGTTTGTTTTTCTGCTTATTTTTGTAGTGCAAATTTGAAAGAAGCTTTGGAAGGTGTTCCACCATTATCAAGTATTGACGACAAAAGGTATGTAATATTTTCGTTTATGATAACATATGAATTGCTGTGTGTTCATATAAAAATGTGAGTATTGTTCTCTTGTATAGATTGTTAGCAGATGGTCTAAGTCGATTCAATACTGGAATGAGGGTGCTTCTTATTTGCTTTTCTGGAGAAAGAAAATCATAAGTTTGAAAATTTAATTGGCATCAATCGAATGTTGTATATTTATCCTGAAATACAAACTGAGCTCTTATTATATAGATAAATTTGCAATTGATTTTCGTGATCAAATTAATATTTCATGCATAAACCAGGAGGCGATTTAAATGCGATCCAGCTGTGTAACTGATTTGGGAAGTACGCGTGACGTCACGAGGATTCGACAACGAATCAGTAACCCGGTTTTTTTCCCCTGCGCCAATCGGGGGGAGATATGACGTCAAAAGTATGGCTTCCTTCCGTTTACCCTGCGTTTACCCCTGCGTAGTTTGTTCACGGTATAAAGTGCAACTCGGAGGCAAATTTAAGCGCCAATTGTATTGTATTTAATATTTATCTGCCAAGTTTAACGGTTTAAACGGTCCGAATTTGGCCGTGTTCAATGAGAATATGATTGGTGGTAAGACCGCGCCCTCTATACACTAAATTCAATGTTTGCGATTTGTGGTGGTTGCCGCAACAACGGCTTATCGATCGCAGATAGAAGCAGAAGCCGAATGAAATGGAAGCCTCTGGTAAAAATTTCACTTTCTTTTGATCATATACCGAAAATTATTGCAAATATGCCTATACCTTTATTTCCGAATCATGCATTAAACGCTATATAACCTGGTATTTTTGTGTTAATTTTTAGTTTTTAATTACACTGAAGCGCGGATATTTGCGAAACCAACGAGATTATAGCCCTAGTGTGATAAAACTTCTTTTCAGAAATTGTGTCGTCGATGCAATTTTTCATTTTTATTTGTTATTTTATTTATACAATAGACATGTATGTATTATGAATATACTGATAAATCCATGGGAGTTCTAAAATTTAAATTCAGTTTTCCATAATTATTAAAAAATATTATACCTTGATTATACCAAGATTATACCTAATGTGGTAATTGCCTTTAGTTTAAAAGAGAGAATAATATTATTACTAATTTCCAATTGTGTTGTTGCTAATTATCATGATCTTGTTTTGTTTATATTTTTCAGATAAGTTGCAGTCAACCCTGAAGGAAGTAGATATTTTGGCTAAAAAACACGAACATATGCGCATTTGTGAAATGCTGCAACCGTTGCGAGTGAGATAAGAGTATTTCATAGGATTTCAAAATATATAGGGGTTTATAGAGCACATCTATTCATTTGTGTTTTTACTTTGTAGGACAGTGACAATGTTGAAGTTCTATGGAGATTGGCCAACTCCACTTTTGAGCGTTCCAAACATGTGACGGAAAAGTCTGCCAGGAAACAGCTGGTCGTGGAAGCTCATGAATTAATTAAGAAAGCTCTGAAATCTAACCAGGACAATTACGCTGTCCATGATGTGAGATTATGTTTCAATGAGGGTCAATTGTCAATTGCACCATCCGGTTTTTATCCTTCATTTTCTAAAACTGCACTAAAACTGCTTTAATACAGTTATCAAATAATTAATGTTCCCCTTCAAATTACATAAATGACTTGAGATCAATGATGTCATCATACACTTTCACACTACTCGAATAACACTAATATTAAATATTAAACAAAAATCTCCCAACTTGTCATGCTAAATTTAAGCTTAAAGGTGAATTGACAGGGTTAGATAAAATTATCCGATCCGAATGAGAAATAACACATAGAATTATACCTTACTT
>JAQFZQ010000267.1:0-39500 GCA_034696005.1 Glomeris marginata | reverse complement strand
TGTGGCTTCCCCGTGTATTGCTGGAAAGGCGACCGGTTTTCACAATTGCCAGGACACGGGCTGCTTTGAAACTACAGTATTGGTCGCCTTCCCAGCAATACGTGGGCAGGCTACTTTACATGGGCACATTGCTGACTCTCATCTGCATGCCGTAGCACGACAACGGTGCATTTCCGGACATGGGTTCATATAACTTTTTTTTTCATCTCCAATTACCCCTCTATACTTAGCCCATCAGTTTGCAAACCGAATTCATTAACACCCTGTATAGTTCACATTAAAAGGTAAAAGTTTGTACTGTCTTTAGGAATTGCTTTTTGGACGACAAACGGCTAATACTTTCCGCACTTATCCAATGGGTGTGAGATTAAGTTTATTTCATGTTGCGCCAGTGCATTTAGCAAGTTTATTACAAGTTTGACTTTATTTCAACTGTCACGCCTTTATCAAACGGCATGCCAGTCACATCAAAGATCTGAATAGCAATTTTACAGTACAGGGAACAAACTTTTACTGTCCTTAGGAATTGATATATTAAATTACAAATAATAATTCACAAATTACGGGATTCGAACCTATTGCTGGCAATGCTTATACACAGCCAATATACTGGCGGCTCCTGGGACACAATCTTTTATATAGACATTATTTTTCTCAGGACCAAGAAACCATTTCACATGTAAGGTAATAATTTTAAACCGTATTTTAATAAATTCATATTAACTAAACATTATGTTATTGAATTTTAAAATAAAAAGCGGCTAATACTTTCCAGATAGCTATAGTATACACAGTATACTGTATAGTTACAAATGTCGATGTTCCCCTGAAATTAACTACAGCCTTGCTGATCATAACTATAAGATATAATTGTCATTTTGATGCAGGACAACATTCGTGACTGGTTTTACTTATTCATTTTGTTAAATTTATTTTTTCTGTCGGTGTTCGTTATGCGGGGGACCAACTGTACAACATTATACCCCATGTTTATAAAGTTTGTACGTACAGTTCAGAATCATCCTGTATATTCCCATATAAAATGCTCATATTGATTTGGAATAGAACTTGGATGAAGACTTGGTTTTGGCACGATCCCTTATTTTTGCGAATTGCGATTTTTTCCGGTTTTGCCTGGTTGGTCACAGTGCAATTTGTTGGCTTGTTACAACCACCAAGCGTCACTGATTCAATTGGCTCTAACATTGGAGCGGCCATGTTGGGCAAATTTTCACGCCATTACATGTGTCCTTTTGTAAACTACTACAACTGGCCAACACCGACTAATAATGACGAGATCATCGACGACAAACCCCATTCCTCTTTTTATCTCGCATACCCAAGACACCCAGGGTGGTCTTTTAAAGTCTGTGCGACTCGCAACATCATTCCTTGCATCTTTCCATGAGCAAAGGGCTTTTTCAACTGCATGACGTTTTTACGATAGGACACGTCGGTGGAATTTTGGGGCGTCACCATAGACATGGTGTCCATGGACGTGTTGCAAGGACCTGCACATCAGATTGGGTCCCAGAAATCGATATAGCATAGGTTCCCACGCTTGCAGGGGGTCTATGGGTGGGCTTTTGTGTCAGTGATTAGTACCCATGATCTTGTTCGCAGACAGGACCATTGGGTGCAATGCTAAGACCCGTTTGCTGGCTAACTGATGGACTGCCCATAAAACGTATACACCACTTGTGATGTATAGTGGAGTTGAGGAAACTTGAATCGATTGTCTCCCTAATGATGTCGCTACTCCTCGACAACAAATTGAGTGTTAGCCTGAGGCTACTTAGGTCCTAGCTGTATTATAAACCCCTCCTTCCTTCCTTTATTCCTTCGTTCGGAAACAACGGAACAAGAAGGAAACTGTATACTAATAACAGGGGAAGCAACTTTACCCATAGCATATACATAGGCTATATAAACTATATAAGGGTTCTTGAGGTAAATATCCCTTTGGATTGTGTTATATATGGAGCTTTCTTTATTTTAATTAATCATATTGGGGACATTGTATAGTAGGTATATAAATATTTAACACCTTTTGGGTATCAACGCTTACACCATTCATATTTTCAAAATTTTTTTTGTTAATTAAATAGTTTAGTAACTGGAAGGATGCATGATAATTTATGGTTATAGAATGTCGATTGGATTATTCCATAAACGATACTTTATGTAGATGTGATGCAGCAAACTCCCCCACAGTATAAGTATAGTTTACATCCAATATATTTCCCAGTATCTTCTGTGTGACGTCACTGCCAATAACTTTAGATGAAACGCACTATATTGGGTTGATGTTCAACACGGTGTTTATAGTGTATATTTACATTTCTTATAAGCGAGTATTTCTTATATGCGAGTTTCTTATATCCAAGTTGCTTAACATGGAAATTCCTATACTTTCAGCCGGGACTTTACAAAAAGTTGCTTATATCCGAGTATTTCTTATAAGCGAGTTTCTTATAACGAGGTTTCACTGTATATATAGTATGTATATGTGAAGTGAAGATGTTTGTTGTTTTAAGATTTATGGATGTTAGTGGATAAATCGATCTATAGGAAAAGTAATGCGAGAATTGACCACCAGTAGGGCGCCACTGAACTACATAAACGCTATATTATGTAATATAACTCAGTGTGAATTCTGTGTATTATTCCAACTGATTTATGAAAATACTTAGTCTGTTAATCCTGTTGCAATAACATGTAGGAATTTAACTTATCCCCCATGTAACACATCGATTACCTAACATTTCCAAAAGGACATAAACGTCTTATAGAGGGCTATTCCATGTAAAAGATGCTCCTTGCGTTTTTCTTTTAAGGACCCGTGTTTAAAGGAGGGATTTTGCTTTTATATGGGAAATCTTTTGCAGGCAGATGACACCACAGGTGCATGTACCTTATAGGTACCTTACAGGCAATTCCTTACAGGCAATGCCTTACATGCAGGGAAACTTTTGGGGCCCATTGCCATATCACAGTGAAAGTTAAAATTGCTGTTTTCGCAGATACCTATTTACATTGACATGAATGGGATGGGTCTTGAGTGACGACCATTGCAGCTTAGGTACACAAAACGTTCATGCAACATGAGGATTATCTGTTGGGGTGGGTATAACCTGGGATTACCCTTGTTGTCAAAAAGTTTCACACCAAATTGTGGTTGTTTACTCCGTTTACCTTGGTTTACACAGTTTACGTAAGGAATTTCAGGCTCATTTTACTCGGTTAAAAACTGGACTAGAAATCGGGAAATAGATAAAAAATATTTCCTACCACCTAGGATGCCATCTATAGTGTGGTCCTTTCTGGAACCATCCTGGAAGGCATCGGGTCCTTCGCTTCTGCCTGGTTTTCCACCTCGAAGTACACGGCTTATTGAACTGACACTTGGGGCACTGGTCCTATCGCAGATCCCATCCTATAAATTCATAAATAAAAAGCATTTAATTACACTTGAAATTGTTAGTTGGAATAAAAGTGAAATATACAGGGTGTTCCAGAAGTTTGTTTGTTTGTTTGTACGAGGGCTGGTTGCAAAAAGTTAATTGCTCTTGAAACCCATATAGGACAGCTTTGCTTTTGGAACAGCCTTATAGTATAAATATAATATAATAAAAAAATACCGGTTTCTAACCTCTCCTACCTTGATGAGCCTGTCTCTGATTTCCCAACTGAAAATCCCTGGGTTGTCTTTCTTATAATCGTCTATTTTCTTTTCCACTTCTGGAGTTGCAACTCGAGGTTTACTACCACCGATTACACCTGGACGGATACTCCCAGTTTCCTGTCAGCAAGTTAGTTATTTCAAGTTATACACAGGGGAATATTGAAATTTTGATTCTAAGTTATATTATCTATGTGGCTGACTGGTGTAATGGTGGCCATTAATTATAGTTTGGTTGATTTCCGATTTAGATTATCATTTGAATAATTAAAATGTAAGTTGTTTAGTTCCATACCTGATATCGGTTGAGTATTTTCGATACACAACCATGTGATACTCTGAGTTGTCTTGAAATAACACAAGGCCTAACTCCAGCAGCAGCCATTTCCACAATCTTCAGCCTTATGTGGTTAGGTAAGGGCCTTCCGTTGATAAACACTCCTCCAAGTTGATTCACTCTTCCTTGTCCTGGCATTTTTTGAAAAGAAATTCAAGTCAGTTAGGCCTTAGCTTTTCATGTCAACTATGCAGTTGTGTACTCCACTGGTCAGTGATTAGGTCCAAAGTGGACAAGCCCTTTAAAAGAACCAGCAAGTATATTACAAAGTCGGTGTGTATATGACCTTTGGGCTTTTATTGGTTCATTCAGTTTACATGGTCCTTGCCTTGTTTGCCACTATATGCACATTATTAGAGTTACTATGTGAAGTCATATACTTTTCCTAAATTAGCACCAAATATACAAAGCACCCTTTGAGCCCTTTGTTCACTCACAACCGATACTGTATATACAATCGGTCCCTTTGATTTTGCTGGAGATTGATATTGAGGTTAATAATATTGGGTTTTTATTGAACTTATTCCCTCATGTAGAAAATCGCAGTTTGCTTCATAAAATCGCATTTATAAATTATTAAACTTGCACATTATTGAATTCATTTCAGTTACCATGAATATTTTAAAGTTTTAATATTTATTTTATTATTTAGATTGTTTTGAAATTAAAAAAATTAAAGCTGGAGCCAAATTGATTATTGATATCGGTTAATGCTGTTTAACTTTATGCAGTTTATTATGTACCTATATTAAAATTGTTTTATTTTATGGAAAAATACATTTTAATTATTGGTTATATAGAATTGTTTCAATAGTTTGTTTTGAAATTTGATTTTTATTAAATGATTAGTTAATTTGTTATAATCAAGTTAAATTGAATTTGGTAAAACTACTTATATTTTTCAGTGTGCTGTATGCCCTAAGTATAGGCCATTGTAATATTAATAGGTTTTCGCAGAAGTTATACTTATGTTGCTGTTGAGTTTGAGTGTGAGCTTAAATGTTGAGTTTGAGCATGACTATGGGCGGTAAAGGTCAAAGAAAAGTAGGGACATCAACTGCAAATTAGCCTTGTTTCTTATTAAATTGAAAATGGTGCAAGTCATGGATTGGGCCACCATATGCGCATGCGCCTTTAAATTGCCAGCTCATTACACCTTTTGTTTTCGGAATAACTTCAAAGCAGTTTCCCATGTACCCTATCTTATCAATAAGTTTATGAATGTGCAGGAAATATGACACCAATCCCATTGCGAACTATATCCATTTCTTAAAATTCTTATACAAATAACCTACTTATTTTAAAACGGAACCTCGTGTATATTTCATGTATAATATAAATATTTCTTGATCCACGGTTTTGCTCATTTCTACTGCGCATGCGCATTAAACATGTTGTGCCCTCTTGTGACTCCAAATGGAACTACAACTCGGTGACAGTTAATACAACTTTATAAAATCTAAATGGAATTAAATTACAGATTGAAATAAATATTTTCTTAATTTATTATCAAATAACAATTTTAACTCGTTTAAATATGTTTGTATACTTAACTAGTTTTGTATAATATCCTTTTCACAAGTTGCATTTCAAATAATAAAATTTGATAGAAAAGGAATGGAAAATATAATTTGCTTTTAAAATACATTTTTGTATATATAAAATGAATTAAATGAAATTAAGTTTTAATATGCGTATTGATTAATGTATAAATTTTAAAGACGTATTACAATGTTAAAGAAATAAAATAATATATATTTAAGTTGTATAGTGTGCATTGTAATTTTGATTCATTTTTACAAAGTCTGAAATTAAATTGATATTACAATATCGCATCATATATATTTTATTATAGGTTATTTATAAATATTTATAAAAGAATTCAAGTTAACAATGTAATATGCATAATACTGTATCCGCATATTGTATATCCATTTTCCGGCTTCTATTATTCGCCTTTTAGACATGGAAAGGTTTTATGCCATGAACAAAATGGCTGCCAAAAATATACATATTTGAAAACTTGAAGTTTCACCGATTACACTATTGATTTGGCACACTTCATGCTTTGTGTATTGATTACATTGCATAATATCGCTTTCTATTTAGCTTTTCTGATCACATACTTATAAATAAATATATACGTAAAGCATTTTAATGAAAATTTTGAAATATTTGCAATGTATAACTTATATAAAAATGTAAGATTTCCTGCAGGAAGTAGGCTTAAGAGTGGTGTACTACTATTAATCATTGGCACAAGTGACGATAAGGACTATTAGTGAAAAGTC
The DNA here is from genome assembly GCA_034696005.1 of Glomeris marginata. Classification (NCBI taxonomy): domain Eukaryota; kingdom Metazoa; phylum Arthropoda; class Diplopoda; order Glomerida; family Glomeridae; genus Glomeris; species Glomeris marginata. The sequence goes on along the minus strand of JAQFZQ010000267.1, from coordinate 33,190 downwards.
TGTCGAGTTTAGAATGGGGGTCTTGACCCAAGGTCAAGTTTTGTAGTTGACTTGGGTCGGAAATGAGAGATGATTACAAGAGCAAGAAAAGGACGACATAGGGAAGATGGTAAAGTGTAACAATGGCAAGCCAGTGTGAGATAAAATGCCAAGTCACCTTGCTCTTATTGCCAGATAGGGACTATTTGTTGTGCCCTACTCTATTCTATAGGCAACTGAATTGCGAACGCCACCAAGCGTTCAGATTGCGAGTTATTCGTGCAGAAACCTCTTTCTTACTCCCAATACAATTAATCGACACTGTCACGCTGTTTTCCAAATGTACATGCTCAAGTAACACCTTATGTGGGGTAAGATGACACACTTAACGTTGACTGTGCTGTGGAGCAGACAAAGTCCATATAGGGGACATTGATTTCTTTACTTTTTATTGTGTTTTAGGCATTTAATGTCGATATATAAAAAGTTTTCCGAATGTGCAGTTCTATATTATAGATGTTTATTCCATTTAAATTTTCATGTTGATTGAGTTTTGTGACCGAAGAAAGGACCTTGCAGAGAAGCCATATCATCAGGAATATTAAATTTTTATTAATTTCTCTATAATATTTATAGTCATAAATGTAAATTTTATTTTTAAAAAGTTTAATTAGCATATACCTCTTTAGAAAATTAGCACGTTCATTATTATATAATTAAAGCAGAATGTTAATGAAAATATAGGCTAATATAATTACGATTATTTTATAATTTTATCATTTTCAAATGTTTAGCAATATAAAACATTAAACTACTATATTAATTTCAGTAGGCAATTTGTTATATACTAATTAACATATATGGACCGTAATTTTAATATTACTTAAGCAAATAATTATTTATTATAGGGCTATAGGCTAACTGAAATTATAAACTTAAATCATTTGTAAAATTAAATCGTATCTATCCTTAATTATAAAATAACTTAATAATTGCCTATGGTTTAAATATATTGATTAAATAATCCATATGGGTTTAGGTTTTTTAAAAGTTGCTATCTCAAACTTAAAAGTGAATGTAGGCCTAATTAAAAATACATGGCTTCAAAATACGCACTTTTCCTTGAATTTCGAAGATGAGGATGCGGATAGAAGGCTTATACATCTAAGGTGTAATAGAAAGTGTAACACTTTGCAAGGTTTAAGGCACTTTTAAGGGTGCCACAGGGGGTCTTTGATGGGGAAAGGGTGGGGAATTCAGACAGATATATACCCTTAGGGGCAAAAAAGTTAAGCCTCGTTTTAGGCCTGTAGCTATGAACATGGACACCTCTTTTTGTTTGCTGTTTTTTCTCTCTATATGTTATGTCAGTTAATGCCCCAGGCTAAAAAGCCGCATGTGTCTTTTCGCTATTTGAATTACTCTTGGTCGACCTCGTCTTCCTTTTCTTTCACATTGCGAGAGAAAAAGTTTGCCAAAACTTTTAGCTGCGTGACAACACAAATGACTATCATTGCAAAATGGCACCCAAAATGCAAAGTTAATTAGCTTTGGCATAAAATGCAATCTTATAAAACTGCAGGGATTCGTCGCCTCGAATTAATAAATGCACACTCTGTGCACTATACTATTATAATACATTTTATTTTGAACTATATTAAAAACATTTTTAAATGTGCATATATAGTGTTATAGTTTATTCTAATATACGTAGGCCTATTTTTATAGTAGCCTATGTAGTGTGCATTGAGATGTTTTAAATTTTACAATTAATACAAATCCTGCAATAGGTGTCCATTTCTGCATGTGTATATAATATATTTTAGTTTGTTTTATTTTGTTTTATTGTGATGTGCTTTAGTTTATCACATTTTCTGATTGCATGGAAGAAAATAAGTTTAGAAATTATGTAGACTTTTATAGCCACTTTGGACACTTTAATGACCAATAAATTCCAAGTTATTAGGTAAATGTGACGTTAATATGTATTAATACGAATGTCGAAATCGTAAATCAATTAACATTTCACTTATATTATGTTTAAACGGTTTTCTTTTATGTATCTACAGGGTGGGACCTTATAAAAGCACAACAGTTAGGCCTAAGTTCAGTCATGGTTTCCTGAAATAAATTTATACATGTGAAAAATAAATATGCTACATCAATTTTCATCATTTTGATATGTTTTAGAATTTATAAAAGTAGGCTTATTTTTAGTTATGAATTTGCAACATAACTTTGAATATTTTATAACGTGTTTGGAAATGTCATGAAGGAATTAATGTTTGAGGAGAATAAAATAGGTAAATAATAATAAACGATTTTATATTTAGCAATGTTAAAATGTTAAATTGTTTGTATATATTTCTATTATAAAAGTTTCTATGTAAAATATTCCTTAAAGTACAATAATAATATTTAAATTGAATATTTTTTAAGGATATAATATTGAAATCAATGTAGAAATATTTGGATCTGTTTTAACAAAACTTTTATTTAATTATAAAATAATTTTAATATTTAAATTTGTAAAAATCCATACATTTAGAATAGCAAAGTATTAAATAATTTGCATGCATGCATTGCACTTTCTAAATATGCACGTGCAAGTTAAATTAATTAACCTATAATACATGATTAAATAAAATAAGGAGAATTAACACTTTGGTATATTTAAAAAATGTATATTTTGCAAGGGCATTCTTACCTTGGAATGGATATCCTGCGAAAATGGGACGGATATTTAACGTTCCTGAAACTGCCATATTTGCAGAATGTTGCCAAACTTATAACTTGCAGCAAAGTGGTATAGATATTACACTGTAAAGTTTGACAAGGTGTAATTCCGGTGTAATTCTCAGGTTGAGGGTTACACTTGGACCACTTGGGTTTTGGGCAATGGACGACCTCAAGAGGTGCATTCCATGTGCTCTGCTCACTTTCCAGTTTAACTTCACCTTTCTCTAACTCGCCAACAATTGCAAGAGCACATTAGTGGGCGTGGCCTGCTCAGCCTGTTCAGGGGTTTTGACTGGAAATTCGCTCATTGGCCGGGCGCTGTGTTACGGGCGTGGCTTTAACTCCAACCCCCTAAAACCCCTTAAAACCCATTGCATTGTTTGCGTATTACACGTATCGATGACACGCCGCTTTGTTCGTTCACGAATAGGGATCTACGTGCCAAAAACACCAGTGCACACTCAAATTGGGGATGGTTGTGACGTCACCCGGTGGCATCACCCTGCATCAGCCTTTTAATTGACTGCTAATGGTGGGGCAAATTGACAGCCAAAGGTGTCACTCGTACGTACCCCCTGTCCTACATAACTGGTTCATTAGTGTGTATATTGTCTTCATATTATTTAATGCCCTATTATGCAACATTATAGGACCAGTCATATTTTTTGCACACTTGCTTTAAATATTCAAATGTCCAATGCACTATATTCCATGCATATAATGCCATCATTTATGAGATATGTAATTCCTTGTTATTTTGCTATATAAATAGGTTGTGTGGCTATATGACCATATAGATATTACAAGGTGAAGCTGATATGCTGGAAATCCTGGAATTATTGTGGAATTTTTTCTTAATCCTGGAAAATGTATCATTTTTGACACTTTACATTAATTTCGTTTATTTCTGTGTTCCTCTTCTAATTTTCTTAGAACAAAATGCCAATTAAGCTTGGAACTTTTGAAATTTGATGGGTCATTTCACTTATTTGTCAGTTTTTATGGGATTAATTTGGTTTGTTATGTAACTTTATGTATATTTTGTGTCCTGGGAAATGTTATAAATATCCTTGAAATTACTGGAAATATACTGGAATTTTGAAATGAAAGTTTATTAGACACCCTGCATTAGGACAATTAATTATAAGGCAACTCTTGATACTGCAGCGCCCTCTGGCGAATACAATGCATGTAATATTAATTTAATTGTGTCCTGCCTATCCATTTTTTGTTATGATTCAATTGATAGAAAATTTGGGAAATACATTTAAATGAGGGAAATTGAAAAAGGTGAGCTTCGTTTTCTGTCCGTCGTTCCAAGTGGTGGCTCTGCTGTTGCTGTTGTTTGACTGACAAATGGCGAAACATCTATCACACTTGTTTTCTTGCGGCATGTAGAAGGCGAGAATTAGAAACTGTTATCGATGACGATTGTCAAAAAGTTTGCGGCAACAGGTGTGCCATATAGTGGTAATGACCGAGAGATAACGGAAAGGGAGGGGCTAAGGTGATCACGTGACCCGTTTGACTGGGTTCTGGGGCTTTCTAGGATGTGACGACAAGGTGCATAATTAGGTTCCATCTTATGACGTAGTACTTGTACACACTTATATGCGTTATTAGTGGCTAGTTTTGCAAATGACGTCCGGGGTCACGTGGTGTCAACATGGCGGCTAACTGCCAGATAACATCTTGGCAGTTTGCAGTTTTGCCAGTGCTGTACCTGCACCCTGTGGAGCCATTTTGATTGCATTGAATATACTTATTGGTATATATGTACGTTCAGTATTAATAACTGCCAGGGGGCGCTGATCGTTAACTGATCACACTGTTCATCAAATTAGAAAAGTAATGGCCACAATATTACAGGATCAAATCTGTCAATGTTAGATACTGCAGGTTTTAAAATACAGATTTCCTGTACTGGGTGAATGGAAAAAAAGGCCACATCAAATAACTTTCTTAATAATCAAAATATTGAAGAATTGTTATCGCTGACAAATAAGAAGTCATAGATGTGCTTTACGGGGAGACCCTTATTTCACGTTTAACTAATTTCTAATGTTGCGACCGCTTGAGATAGATGGTCAGTTCCAATTGGAAAGTTGTTGAATGAACCAAAATACGTATATGGTATAGTACAAGTTCCGCATTTTCCCGGATATTAGCAAAGCGGCCAGCAATGTTTTATTCACTGCGCTGTGTATATGTTACAGGCTGCGGCGTCATAGCCTATAGGCTTTGATGGCATTAAAAACACCGTAAAACACCGATTGCACGTTAACTAAGCATTTCATCGGAACATTAACGTGAACCTAAAGTGTTCGGATGATCGAATTACATATTATAATCTACTTTTCGAAATTTTCGGTAACTTCGGTTAGGTTTGTTAACCGGATTTGTCGTAACTTACGTGATCAAACATGTAGGTTACGACAAATATACTCCCTAATATACTCCCCTTTTTTGAATTTAGATAATTTTAATCAGACTCGTTTTTGCTTTGAATTACCTCAAACGTTGGGATATGATCAATAATATTGCGATTATTGCATGACAGTTTTCCAAAGGTATGTTCAAAAACTTTGTCGGTTCACCTTTAATCAAAATATTGAAGGACTGTCTTCGCGGACGTACGGGAAGTCTTAGATGCGCTTTACAATGCATTAGTTGAATTTAAAGGGAGAGAGACCCTTATTTCACGTTCAACTGATGTCTAACTTCGCGACCGTTTGAGATAGGTGGTCGGTTGGTTCCAATTGGAAAATTGTTAAACAAGCCGAAATATGTAGTGTGGTATATATAGTTCTGTCTATTTTGTATAATGCGAATCAATATAGGGTATCACAGCTTGGTTGTGTTTCACCCCATTTCGAATCTGTAAACCGATTTGGGACCCATGCACTATAGATGTCGTCTTCATGTCTTTTAATTACTTACTCTACCCCCTATCTCGCATATTAAAAAAGTTAGATTTTCGAAAACACTTTTCCAAACGTTTGTAATTTGATAAATCCCACATAGGGTTTAAGGTATATAAGGGTGTGCCGGGGAGCGGTGCTTGGCTTTTTTGCGTCCGAAATGGTTTGTCCCAGGCGAAGCGTGGATTTACGAGCGAGCGCAAATGTGCATTGAGTTTGCGAGCAGCGCAGATGCGATTTGTGCACACATTGTGTATAAAATGTTATAATGGCAAACGAATGCATGTTGTCATTTGGATTTTGGAGAAAAGCTCGCTTGGTTTCACTCCTTTTTTCTCCTCCTTTCTTACACCTCCCCTACACCGTGTCTGATGTTGCAAGTTTCGAGCCGTTGATTCGGAGCTGCAAACTTTTTGCAGATGTGTTGCATGCAAACCCCAAAAAGCCGTTATTCGAGGTTTGGTGAATGAAAGTTGGTGTCACGCGTCGCAACCGATTAACCGATACATGGTGCATAACGCTCTTTAAATAGACTTTAATGATGTTTAACCGCTTTATAGTGTGTATAAAGTGTATTTATATATAGTCAGGTGTGTGCATGCTTCCTTCCACCTATACCTATTATTTTCCTCCTTTACTCCTCTTGTATAAGCAACCAAAGCTGCTATTGGTTGACACACTAAGTGAAATAATGTGCACCTTAAAAACTCCCTTTGTAATTAATGTCTTCCCCGGAAGACGGATATGTAACCGTTTTGGGAATTATCATAATAAATCCTCATATGCTTCTATATACAAATCATATTTATATAAATTTGAATTGCACAGTATTCTAATAATACAATTTGGAAATTTGAAAACTGAAGTAAATTATGCACTATAAATATTTATTGATACTATCTGCTAAGCTTTACTGTTCCAATTCCAGTTTTCAAATATTTAATGACTTGATTTCAACTTTTAACATGTGCATTCATTTACTTTCGAGTGTTTTTTTTTGTGCATAAAATATATTACAATATCATGTATAGGTATATCACTTTGGCAAGTTGTTTCTGCCATACCTATACATTATATTTAAACTCTTGGTCCATTACACTTTGCATAGATGTGTTTGCATATAGTGTGCATGTCTAGTGTAACATATAGGAATTAAATAGGGAACACCTGGTGCAATATTTTACACGCAAAGTCAGTATGGGAAATAATTCATAAGACTCGTAAAAAACTCGACGGAATATTAAACGTCATATGCAGGTACATGGACATGTATACAGTATATATGTATATGCAAAGATGGTTGGAGGGAAGGAAGAGAGAGACAAGGTTGAGAAACGAAATTGGCGCTTTGTTTTCATCTTATATTATTTATGTGACCGGCTCTTATGCACGGTTGCAATTTTATGCCTGGCAACTTTTGTGTGCACTTTTCCCAGCATGCAAATTGCACTGGAACCATAACACACCAAATGGTTCTGCATCTAAATAACACTCGGCTAGAAAAAGAAATTGAATAAGTTTGCAAAATCTTAAGGACAACACTGGGAATTAATTGACATAAATTATGAGGGAGCAAACTGCTTATTATACAGTGAAACCTGTCAAGTTGACCACTCTTACATGTTGACCACCTCACACAGTTAACCTTTCTTTATGGAACCGAAAAGTCCCATTGGTTTTACATAGGGGTGACCCTCTGTAACTTGACCACCTGCGCAACTTGAATGTTGACCACATTTTAGTAATATTCGCTGACATAGGACCTTTATAATGTGTTTAAACCTGATAAGTTGACCACTGGCACTATGTACATTTTTAATATGAGGAATGGTGAAAAATAATTTTACAGGCATGCCCTCTTGCGGCAACACCGAGAAACAAAAATGTTATATGGATAAGATGCATGGTCACGTGGTCAGGTGGGAGTTTAGCAGCCATTAGTGGGCACTCGGTGTTAGTCCAGCAGGTGGCCAGTTGGTGTTATAGCCATTGATGGGTTCAGGGGTTGGTTTAGAGGAGAAGACACCTGAGGAAGTTGTTCATCATTGTCTATCATCGTTGTACAGTTGTACATAGACGGATGATGGATCTGGGACCAAAATCTCAGCTGGCAATATTAGTTTTTGCATCGATTCATCAAATATGACTGAAACCGCTTAAATGGCCCACTATACATATGTAGTATAGTGTCAAGTGTTCAATCTTTTCACACCATGGGAGTATAGTGCGTTGACGTGTTTCTATATCATTGTGAATACTTGCTAACTTTCTTACAAGACACGCCTCCCATTTTAATTTAGAGCAGAGCTAATGTTATTAATTATACATGCACTTTTATATAGATTATTAATTATATTCGGATACAATACATATCATTTATGCTCTATTTATTTATGCTGAATATTGATTGTTGACATACTTGAACTGTTCATTACTTTTATATTTAAAACTTTTGAATTTTCTGTGACTATTTAATTACTTATGAATTTTATTCTGTCAATTTATTAAAATGTAAATTTCATTGGAGATGTATTTTAGCTTAATTAAGTGAACTTTGGTTTGGGTTGCATGCATGACTGCTGCATGGCTCCTCAAGCTGCATAACAATAATAGGAAAATGTGATTGATTGGGGTGACCCCTGGTGGGCTTAATCACCTATAGCTGATCACCTCATCCTTCTTGGCTGGATTTCCCTTAAGGAAGAACATGCCATAATCCTTAAACCTCGTTCACCTATTATAATGGGCGCTAATTGTTAACCGTTTTGTCGCTCCATTCAAAAGTCATATCTGTTTTTAGACACTTTGTAGCACTTTGTATACGTTCAAAGAAATAGGCCTACTTGTCACACAAGGCCCAAACTCAGCATGGTCTCGCCCAAACGGCCCTTTCCGTTCAAATGGACAATGGTGGTCGTTTTTCTGGACTCTATGGTGTTGGCCCCATTTTGGCCCTTTGTCTGCATCCTGTTTCTTTACATGCACCATTATGATTTATGACTTGCGGCCATGTTGAATTCATCTTAATGACACAAATCAAGATTATAAACTGTGCTGTGTTGATTTTTACCAAGATGCCCTTTTGTATTTTTATTTGTTTTTGCAGTTATAATAACTATAGTCAGCTTTTAATCCGTTTTCATCGAACAATGTACTGTTATAGAAAGAGGGAATTCTCGAGTTTCACGTGGTTGCCGATAGGTGGCACCACCAGTATCGTTTGTTATATAGATAGGCCCTACATTATTTAAGGGGACAATTTATTCATGAAATAAGCCTAAATAATTTGCAAGTTATCGACAGTCAAATTGTGTGGCCTTTTATATGGTCCAACCCACAATATATACTTGGCCCGATATTAATTATCTCCTGATATATTTATTACTATAAAAATGTAATGATTTTTTCTTCTCCAAGAATACTGATTTAAGCGTTTAAGTCTCATAAATCGGATAATGGAGATTTTTTGAATGTAATACTTTAAGACTTGTGGGGTCGAGTCTCTTGAAGCACGTGCCTGTCATTTTGATCGCAAATTGACGCCAATTTAAAGCCTGAAAACTGTCAAAATTTTCCCTATACTTCCTATAGCAACTGCATTTGCCAACGTCCCGCCCCCTTTTTTTCCCCATCACTGTTTCCTCTAACTTGTCTATAAGATAATATCTCAGTGCAGCTATATCTTCCCAATATTTATGACTGATAATGTGTGTTTTGCATACTAAATAACTTAGAAACGAAACAGTTTGATCGATATTTTTATATTCTAGATAAATTACAAACAATTAAAAGCATTATACACCGTGCACACAGATATATAAGATATGTAAGATATATATTAATTACTCTGGTTTAAGACAGGAAATATATTTTTATATACCAATTAAGATTAGTTGACTCTTTTTAAAACGTTAAGAAGTTTAAAAATAAAAATTTGTGATTGACTTTATCCATTAAAAATATACCATGGCAATTTGCACTTTCCTTTATACATACAGGGTGAGTCACCTAACACTGACCTGCTCAATAGCTCAAATTGTGTAGTACAGTTGAATTATGGTTAGGTATGTGCGGAAATAGTGCTTGACCTTGGCCTTTAACATTTCAAGGACATTGCATTTCTACCTTTGATACCGTGGCAGATAGGGCCATCACAAACTATTGAGCAGGTCAGTGTTAGGTGACGCACCCTGTATATACCGAAAAGTTAAAGTGGATTAATTATTTATAGGCTACATAATTGCGAATTACACCCTGATAAATGTCACTATACGTAGATACAGGGTGAGTTTTATGTGTGGATCCTGCTTATATAACGTCTAAAGTATTCACGACAAGTCAAAACGTTTACTATAGTGGCCTCTCGAACCTATATCTTTAGCGGTTTCAGAGTTATAAATTATATAACCTTGACGCTTTCGCTCAAGGTCACGTGCGATACCCTGTATATAATACCAATAATATATTTTGAAATGAAGGTTCTTGTTTTCATTAATTATTTCAAAAATGATGTGCTTATTTCTGGTTCCTACACTTTGTGAATTAACAAATGCTGATTGAAATTTTGCACATGTATAATAAGCCTACCAGTATGTAAGCAAATGTAAGTGTAAACTGTATATAATTGTTGGCAGGGAAGTGCAAGTTAGGGGGTGTTATATATAGGTTAAGGGGTGTTATAGGAGAAATTTAGGCTTGTTTTTCCCCTTCTGGCCCAGACATTTCATACACATGTATGTGCAGGAAAGTTTATGTGCATGGTATAAGGTACTACGTGAAACTCATTGTGATTTGTGGTGCACTTTTGTGCACGGATGTTATTAGGAAAGCTGAAATTAAATAATGCAACTCGAGGACCCACAATACATAAAAACATGTTTCACACATAGGTATATACATTAACATTTTTCACAAAATGAGCCTTTTAAATATGTAAGCCTATTATGCACTTACTACACCCCTTCTACACCCTTATTTCAACTTTCCCTTCAGCTATATATGAACTGATTGGTATAATGGTGACGAAGGACCAATAATTTAATTTTTGCATAAATGGGGATTGTTATTTTCCTGAATTATATGCACAATGGCTTTGTCTTGAATCATAGGCTTAACCAGCACGCGGTCATTAGGCTTAACGAACACGTGGTTCTTAGGCCTAACTAACATTCTTTGTTCGCGTTTTCACTTGCTAAATAGCACATGTAAATAAAATTTACGTGAAGATGAATTTTTGTGGAAATGGGCACTTTCATGGAGGTTGGGCTGATTTGCATGGGCAATTTTGGAACAGTATATATTTATGATAATGAGTGCATGCATGGAATTGCATAAGTGTTAATTGGAGGAAAGAGTTTGTCGGCGAAGTGTTTATTGTGTTGGATGCTCTCGCATGTCACGTGATGTTGGGGGGGGGGGACCTTGAGCGCCCCCTGTGATCGCAACTTTCATAATGTAGCGTTAATTCATGACGTCGTAAATCGTTCATTTATGGCAGCTCGATTTAAACTAGCTACAGCCAGCTTAGCAATGCACAAAATATTCACTCTTTGTTCGAAAACAATGTCAAAACTTAAATTATTTTGGCAGTAAAACTTATTATTTTTATAGCAGTGCTTATTGTTTTTTACCTTAATGTTTATACTGTTTTTATTTATTTTTTACTTGTATTCAAATTATTTTTATTTCAATTATCATATTATAATGTTACAATAATATTAATATTTATTATTGTAATTTTAAATTTTTATAAACTTATTCGTCTGTTGTAATTAATGAGCCGGATTTTCATGACCTCCTGTGAAAATATATTATAGTAGGAAAACTTTACTTTGAGTAATTTAAAATGTACAAAGTAAGCCGCAAAACTTTTAAATCATTCTTTTTACGTTATGTATATTTTTTTGTGTGGCTTCGTTTGGTTTGGTTTTGTAATTCTTTACATGAGTGAAATGAATAGCATTTGTTCAAAAGAAAAGTGTAAATTATCAAGCTTGAATTTTTAATTAATTGTGAATGTTGTGTTTGGCATTTCTCGTTTTAGTTCCTAGTGGTTTGAGCAAGTACCGTGTGGTGGCGCTCTAGGTTCAATGTCAAACTTTTGTAGAGTCCAAATTCACTTTGGTGCCCAAGTATTTTAGTTGAAGCGCCATCTGTTGTGTTTATTGATCTGTTTTGTTTCTTGTTTGGCCGCTAGAGGCGCTTGTGATGTCGAAATAGAATCGGCCAAAGCAAAATTGTGAACAGTTTGAACTAAATGATAGACCTATTGCTTTTTTATATATGGTAATTTATGAGATTATTATTATTATTACAAAACTAACCAATTTTTAACATTTTAAGACATTTTTTAAGTAGATAAATAAAAAAATGGCATGACACACAGCCATTCTTTCCCTGAAACAATCACTGCTTCGTGTATAACATTAATTTTAATGTCATTTAACGTTATTTGTTATGTATAGAGTGTATACATACTATGTGTACATTATAATTGGATGTAACAACTCTTGATGCAATGAACTTTGCAAGGCATTTGTTTATAAAGTGGCTTGTAGCGCCATCTACAGGTGAAAATTAGAATTGAGGCGTACAGATTTTAAACCGGTTACCGCATGGAGGTTACAAGGATGAGTTTGATATTTGTTCATCTACTCTATATAGCTTGTGGTCTTGTGAATGGTGGGAATAGAAGGGTGTGTCTTGAGGAAAACAGGATTGTTGGTAATCCCTATCTGCAGAGCTTGATGACGTCACAGGTGTAATTAACCAGACAAAAATAAAACAAGGGAACATTGCTCTTTCAGGAAAACATGTGGAAACGGACAATGTAAATAAATAGGGAAAACTTGGTGGAAAAAGTTGACAATATATTTGGAAATCGGTAACATTAAATAAGATAATTTTTCAAAAATTAAGTGAAACCATGGAAATATCTTTAAGGATTATTTTATTATTATTTTTGTAAATATTACAGTGTTTCATACATAAAATGAAATTACACGGGGTTTCCCTTCATATAAGGAAGAATAGTACCGTATTTTTAGTTTTGTTCTGGTCTTGTATAGTATTCAGGGGAAATCCAAATATGAAAGGTCTTTTTAGACAAAGATCTGGAAATAATTGTTGACATACATGAACTAGAAAAAAATCAAGAAGTGAATACTGGGAAATTATTTGTAAAAAACACAGGGTCGTATTTTGCTATATTCTAATGTATTTTATAATTGCCAAATGCAAGAATTTTACGAACAATATGCAGCCTATTAGTATTTGCTGATAGATATAATGTGATTTCATAGGAATTTGAGGCGATTTTCAAAGGAATGCTCACTGTTGTACCTCCATGATGCTATTATTGGACATTTTCTGTCCCTGTCTTTAAAATGGCCCTTTAACATCCCCCACAGGGCATTTAGGGGTCTCAGGAAACAACACTTATTTTTGGAAATGTGGATATCTTGTTGTGAATTCATAATTGAACCACCAATAATAAATGACCTAGTGATTGACCACAGTTTTAATTTAAGTAAAGAACAACAATTTATTTTAAGTATGTAATTGCATTTAAATTATAGTTAAAAAATATATTTATTTCGTAATTATAATTATATTATGTCACGGAAATACAATTGCTTTGCCATATCCTATACTTAAATACCTTAATTACATGTTTACCAAATTTTCCAAATGTACAATCTTTGTGTGTTTGTACTAATACAAATAAATTGACCTTTAAAAAAGGACCAAAATAATAATAAAAATTTGAAGAAATGTCAAGTAATGTACTTTTTTAAAGTATACAGTATACTGATAAATAGGTCAGGGAGGTGTTTTCAGAAGTCAGGGAAAAATTCTGGGAATTTCAATTAGCAAAAGTAAAGAAACTTTTATATTTTTTATAATGCAAATAATCCTTTTTTATTTGTGTAATACAATCTTTTGACACACCCTGTATTCAAACATACTGCATTAAAATAATATGTAAAAATATTACCTGCAATTTAATAACAAAACTTTCCTATATTTTGTTAACCAAATGAAAATGTTATTCAGGTTCCTAATCTAAAATAACGATCTGGTTTTTTTATTTCCTATTGCAACTGCAACTGACCTGTTCCTAAAATGGAGACATTAGGGAAAAACCATCTCCATCCAGTCATGGCCAATATTTATTGAGTTCGATTTATGGGGCGATAAGACACTATACCTATAGCTATTAGAAAATACTTCATTAATATATGCTATTTTTATCCTGAGAATCTGTATGATTTAAAATATTATCAGTGTTAAAATATGTAAGCACAATTAAGGAAACGTGGGAAACCAATGTATAAATAGTATCGTAATTAAACATGTGTAGTTGTGTAAATTAATTAAACACTTGTAATCTATACAATTCAGAAAATAATTGTAAATAATACCTAATGTTATGCAAACATGTAAATATTTTTAAATATAAAGATAGATAAGAGGGTTCAAGTTTACAAATATTGAGGTCAGCCAGTAACTGTACTTCACAAGTTTACTATTTTACGCTTGGTAAGATAAATTGCAAATAAGTACAGCAAAGTGTACTAGTAATTCAATAAATGGCACATGATAATTTTCATTACCAAATCAAGTGTATATATATTTTCAAAACCTGAATAGCCAGCTCAGAACGTTTATTTTCCAATATTGCAACAATTAAAAAAATATTTCCTAACATTGCAAAACCTACTATTTTTGCACTTTGCACAGTTCATTGTAATAGCCAATGGGAAATGTTCCAATGTTCTTCATTACAATGCTGACAACTGCCAACCCATTAATCACAATTTTTCCAGGAAACGTTTCACTGTTATAGTACCTTAGCTGTCAAAATTCTATAAATGTTAACTCCAATCATAAACTTTGCATTGTTGCAAAATTAATTTGAATTTTCAATAGCTCCAGACATTTTGCTAACCCTGTATATTGAAAGTTATGAGCTATAAAAACAATCACAATAATTCATAATGTATAACAATAATATTTTTTAATTGTAATTTTATTTTTTCTCCAATTAAATTCATATTTAACCATAATTTCCGCATTTGAAGCGCTTTCACTTTATCATTAATACCAACATGAGTTTAATAACCCACTTGGCACTTTTGAGTAATAGTTTAAAAATAGTTCAGGAGATATTAGCGATTACATAATTGATCCCACGCATTATAGAATATTTTCATGTGTTTTATTATTATTTTTTATTTATACGAGAAGCAGACGGAAGTTGAATGACGTAACCCTTTGACGTAATGCAACTGGACAATGACGTCCCAGGTTGATCCAATTTTCTTAGGAAAACCTTTTTTCTGTTTACATTTGTTCAGCGAAAAATTGCCATCTACCTTTTCGTAAAACCTGTCAAGCACAATGTACTTTATTAAAATTATTATACAGAAACTTCGTGTTTTTGGTATTTTAGCTTCCGAGAAAAATTTACAAACATTTTATCTTGGTAAATTACAGCCTCAAATTCAAGGTTATATTCCCTGAACTACTCTTATTAGAATTGAACATAAGAAGTTTTTTGTTTTGTTTTTGTTATTAGGGCAATGAATTTTAAGCAGAAACCAGTTTCTTTTTTATTTAGGCCACGCCCCTTTAAAAAGTAACAAAAAACTAATATATTCCAGGGAAAGCCACACTTTTTATCTTTGAACTTACTTTGGGGTTTTCTTACGTTGAAAATCAGTGCACAACATCACAAATGAAAGAGGCCAATGTAATACTGGTAATACTAGCAGCCGGATGTTCTGATTGCAGAAATGGACAATTTTAAATAACTTTATTTGCGTTTATAAGGCAAGATTTGAACTTGGAACATTTGTGAAATATCTCAACTTCCCGTTTTGGCGGCCATTTTGGGTGATCTATGGATACGTCACGTGACCTTCTGTATGCATTTCAGTGTTTCCCCACACACGCATGTACAGCACCAACAATAATGTTATTCATTTGTATTATAAATGCAATATATTATATATCGATATAAAATTGTTCTTTTTAATGTTAAATTTATAATTTGAAATTATGTGATAAACTTAATGTTGAAGCAGCATTTCATTCTAATAAATTATACACAATTGAGAATATTGCCTAAATATGAAGACTAATTACAATAACATTTAATTCGAGGCAAAACTATTATTAAAAAATTATTGAATTATTTTTTACAGTCAACTTGCCTTGCATTCAGTATGCATATAAATATTAATGCTATAAATTTCCCATACAGTCAGGATAATTTATTTATATTGATTTCTGATGTTGGTAATACAGTAAATTGTGTTTGCTAATTTTTCCTTAGTCAACTTTCATTTGGATTGTAATTGTATGACATATTTCCAATACAGTCATTAATTTGATTGGTAATTTCCTGAATTTTCATCCAACTTATGATAAGCATGCGGAAAAACCATGTTACAGGATGCAACAATATCATTTTGTGTTTTATACAAAAGAATGTCAAAAGGGACAAATTGTATTATGTCAAAATTCAACAGTTTATTAAAATTATGAAGATTAAAACATTAGATTACAAAATTGGTAAACAGTTGTTGAAACCTGAATGTTGACTGCACTGCACATCATTAATAACCTTCATTCAAATTCCATATTAAACTGAATGAATTTCATATGACTAGTTCTGTATTAAACTTCATGCCATTTAATTTTAAAACTGAATTAAAAGTTCAGTATTAAACATTTTAACTATTTCCATGATGAATGTAAGCTTAATAATATTGAATTTTGTGCAGAAAATGTCATTCTTTACAAACAATAGAGTTTTGGTTTATTAAGAAAATGAAACATTGGCCACGTGACAATTTCCAAAGAATTTTGTCATTCAGGTTTTCACAGCAAGAATTAACATGTGATAAACAAAAGGAAGAAGATGTCCATGAGTGTAGAATTACAAAGAAGTTGTTGTCTCATTTTCCCAAGAATAAGTCCCTATATTGTGGTTCTAACCATTATGGGTGATGGTCACATGACTTTAGTTAGATCTGTTAATCCAAGGTTATAAACTGGGCATAACCGGACAATGGTTTCCTGTTATAGTAGATATATTACAGATTTGTGGATGTCCATTCGGTTTTTACACCATTTTTCTAAACAGTTTTACCCATATTTCTATACAGTACATCCTGGAAGGACTTGCGTCATTCAACATGCTGCACTTCCATTGGCTGGTGGTCGACAAGTTCGCTTGGATCCTCCCACTGGGCGTGGACACACACGAGCTATATAAGCGAGCAGAGATGAACCTGTTGAATTCGTGGTCTTATTTGCCCGCCTATGAGAGCAGCAACAGGTTGGTGGACGGCCCGGAAGCCGACGTCAGGGGTCAAGCAAGAGGTCAAGCAATCCAAGCCAGATTGTGTACCATCACCATCCCTTTTGCAGAAGAGTGAAACTACTGACAAGAGCAACAAGGCTCTCCAGAGACAAGGAGCAGTGCATTTGGAAGGTACATTGCATCTCTATACTTTCCCTCAAAAACTTGTTTTTAATAGAAGTACAATAGGGATAATTTAATAACTAGCAAACCGACAAGAACCTGTGATGTCTTTTGGTGTCTTGTTGTAGTTTGAGTGTCTGATTATCTGTATTAATTTTTGTTAGAATTTAAATGTGAAGGATTTTTCAACTCCAAAAAGCTTTTGCGTTTTAACCCTTAAAAATCAGTATTTGGACGTTTTTATTGAAACTGACAAGAGCCTATGATGTCCCTTAGTGTTTTATTGTAGTTTGAGGTTCTAGGTATGGGTGTATATTATTTTTACCCTTTAAATATGCTAGAAATTTCAATTCCAAAAAGGTTTTACATTGTTTGGCCCTTAAAATTTTATTTTACGCTATTTTATTTGAAATTTTCAAGAATTTGTGGTGTCTTTTGGTACTTTATTCCAGTTTGGAGTTTTGAACATAATTAATGCTTGTTAGTTAACCTTTATATGTGTTTGATTTCCAAATGGAAAAGAAATTTGCGTTTTAACTCTTAAAATAGGTCTTCAGTAATAATCACTCAAACTGAAAAGAACATGTGATGTCATTTCGTGTTTTGTTACAATTAGGAGTTCAGTATTTTAGTATAATTGCAAGTTTATGAGTACTTATACATTATGTAGCCTACATTTTGATTGTTCCAAAAAGGTTTCCTGTTTGCCCTTTCTGTCATAATTAATAATTATTGAGATTATATCCCCTTATAAAGCGTTTCTTCCCAGATCTCTACAAATGATCATCAAATGTTTTGAATTAACTTAATGGAACACTATTATTTTATTAAAACTGATAGGAGGGAATAATTTCCTGCATTTATCTCTACATAAAAAAAATATACCCTGGTCGATTCCAAGAAGCTGTTTATGCCATATACAACCTGTAGATTTTTTCGAAGGGGAAAAAGCACTGCTGATGACATGCATTGCATCTGCCACCAGCCATTTCAAACTAATTGTATCGTTAACATGGGCACGTGAAATACGATTCCTTATATCATTTCAAAGAACATCTGTAATACTTGCACAGTGTAAAGTGTGTTTATAAATTATATTGAATCAATATTATTTCATTCGTTCTGCAGTTTGATTCTGAAATAATGATCAAATATATTAATTAGACTACATCAATGAAACATCTTACTTATTACAGTGTTGGATGTATTACAGTATGTTTGGGATGTTGAATTTAGTTGCAATATTTTTTATTATGATGCAAGTGTTTGTTAAAAAAATGCTTGAGGGTTTTCCCCAAAATTGAGTTATAATAATGGTGGTTAGTGTTTGCATGCAGAACGGGTTCAGTGTTACCTATCATCAATATGACTTGTTGCTTCATCGATATATTAGAGTGTAACGATTTTGCTTTCTGTGAATTTTCAGCACAAATATTTTTTTTTAACATGTAATAGGTGGCGATCAGTGTATGACCTCCATTCTTCCCATAAACCTCGTGATCATCACCCTTTTTCATGACCTAAACACATGCCAATATATGCTATATGTTTGAATTTAGGTTTGCTGTCAGTCAGCGAATTCGTCCCAACCCAAATTCTCAATATTTATGCCCACTTATTAATCCACACGAAAATACATATATGAACTCTAAATTCACTAAATCCCACTCTTCAGCATCATTTATCTACGTCAATTAATAAGATCTATATACCAGAATTGCCATTAGTTCCACAAATATCCACTAGGTGTCTTTTAGTTTTGTATTATTTAGGCAATCTATTAATGTTGAGCCATGGTTAGATCTGTAATGAATGCAAGCTCCCTAATTGTCATTATAGCTACTGTTTCCCATAGTAGTAGTACAAAGAATGTCCACTAGGGCATGATGTCCTATACTAATTTAGTATAATGTTCATATACAAATTTTCAAAATTTGTTTTCACACAAAGGACATGTTTGGATTTTTGCAGAATGTTCTTTAAGGGCTATTTGCATTTTCCGGTGTCCATGAAGACTAATTTAGATGAATGTGCACGTGTCTGCATGTAGCTTATGATTGGGAGCGAGGTCAGACAAGAGGTCAGGCCCCTAATTTAAGACCTTTTCCTCACAAACAACTCCAACTTAGACAGATTTACAAGAACGGAAATGCTTAAGATGCTCATAAGAAAAACTCCTTTGTGCATTTACCATTTACACACCTTCGGGCCAATTCGCACTTTCACTCGCACTTTTCCTCAAAGTTCAGGTGAAAAAATTGTGCTATGTGCTTCTTGAGGTCAGCTGATGACCCTGTCCCAAATCTTCATCATTCCTTCCTAATTATTCCACAACAACCCACTTGAATGTAACGGTTATGCAAAACTTTCTCTGCTTTTTTTCTAACACTAGCCATGCTTCGTTTGGCCGTATAAAAGTTGTGTAACGTTCCCATGTTAATTGTGCACATAAAAACAAGGCATTTCAAACAGCTGATTGCTTCGTGTTACATCTAAAAATTTGCAAGTTTCGATCTAGCTCCTTGTAATCGGTGATCTAAATTCAAAATTACAAGTTGTTCTATAATGAGTGGCATAATGATTACTGAATATTTGAACTCTTCTTGAAATCCCATCCAATTTGAAATTATTCCCATCTCTCTACGAAGCTCCATTCCCAAGATAAACAATGTTCTTTGAGTGCTGTTTTTCGAACGTAATGGCCGCCGTCCGCCATTGTGTTCGAAAATCGAAAACGTTCGAATCTTTAAACGTCCATAACTCGAAAACGGCTAGACATAAAAATATGGTGTTTTCACTGTTTTGGAACACAAGTAGGAGGCTATCTTATTCTCATAGTATTTCGTGGGAATTTACTCTTGTTTAAGTGACTTTGAGCCTCGCTTTGAGGGAGTTGTTTTTGATAATTACATAATTGGACGGGTGGGTGTCCATTTCGGACACTGGGGGTGTTTGAAACGCCTATTGTGCTTGTTTGGCACGTTTAGTGAATGGTCTGGGAAGATGATTTGCTGCGATCGATATGACTGTTGTGTGCGTGTGTATTTGCATGAGCCGAATGAACGAATTGGCACGGCACAGCATTGCTAATTTCCATTTCGGCGACATCTTTGCATAACGTCATCTGCAGGCTGCGCATCTTTTCCATTTCCGTCTACGAGACCTGATTGGACGATTATGGCGCGAATAATTACTCGTACTCGGCATCGTCCGGATGCCATCACACTGCATCCATGTCATAAAAGGGCCTCTCCACTGGCCAAGTCTAGTCATTGGATCTCAGCCCACGATTTTTCTCTCGCTCTCTAGCTCCAACCCATACCAAATAAAATAATAACATGCCTCCCAAACTCGCCTGTAATAATATACTTCCCTCTGTTTCTATACAGGTCTGTCCCATAAGTCATGCATCACTGGAGAAAATTGTTTTAAATGAACCCAAAAAATGAAATGTATAAATTATGGATTCTGTGATGCTTGAGTTTTGGGACACCCTGTAGAAGAAAAAACCACTCCTCCTGGTTGATGAAACCTTGATAAAACTTATTGTCAAAACTCAATTTGCAATCGCATAAATTATTTCCTTCTGCTGATCATTTGACATTATCCTTGCAGGGGTTTTGTGATTCAAATTCATTCACTTCATTCAGTTCATTTCATGATAAAGGGATGTTTTGCAAAAAGTTTTTATGAAAGTTTTCCATTACTGCAGTCACCCAAAAAATATGATGAAACTTTTTATTTATTCAATGTGCACATTATGTAAATCCTTTCTCCAAGATTTTGAATAATGCTTAATTAGGTCTAATATAATAAGCAACGGGTAAAAGCATGTTAAATGTGTTGTGATCATTTTGCTATATAGTGAATGCTGACCTCATTCATAATTCCTATGTAAACATAATTGCTGTGCAAACTTTTCAAGTTCTTTTTACATGCATGCATGGATCATTCCGGATGTGAAGTAAGCCTGCAACAAACCTTTTAATACCTGTCTTATATTATGCAATAGCCTGTATCGGATTTAAAAACAAAATCAATATATTTCGAGCAATATTTATTGTGGTGATCTGTCTTATATTGTTTCTAATTTATAGTTTTAAATTTGATACTGTGATTTATAATTTGGGTTTGAGCAGAATTTATAAATGGCAAATATGTGAATTGATTGAAGCTTATAGTCAACATATATTTTCCCAATTTCTTAAATTTAATACTGTCATGTATGCATTAAAACAACCTTCTTTACAGTAAATTATTTTGTTTTCTTTATGATTATTATTTCTTATGTGATTGCTTAAAATAATATCCCTTAAAGTAAACACTTTCTATTGCAGCAAACCTATAATATACCATGTTATGTTTACTTTATAAGCATTATATAATTGAATTACACGTATTCATGTCAACAATTCTCAATTACATATTTCAAACACTGAATTGAGACTGGTAAACATGGTAAACCAATTGTGTTCCTTATGTTTCTTATTGTGGATAATATAGGACATAGCAAGATTGTGTAGTGTTGATGATTTGGAGCAGATGGCAGGTCAGCTTTCATATGTGCATGGCATTCTTCATAGGCATGAAATATTTGCGATAATATGAAGTGTAATAAACGTTGTTGTCCCCGATTCCGATTCACGAAATGGCCTCGCTTATTACGCAACCGCCTTTTCTTTTCACTTTCTTTTGTCTGCCTTGTTTCTCAAATGGGACGCGATACGAGCGCCACCTATGCTCATCTCCACATGCTTCTTTAAAAACTTACAAAATACTACTTGGGAAACCCGGAAAAGTTTCAAGACAATTCTTTCCTGTACTCGTTAAATACTCTTACTTTTATTTGTAGTACCACTCAAAAGATTCTGTCAAAAACGAGTGAAAACTTGCTTTGCAGGTTTCATCTGTCATTCATGGTTCCATTAGCTCGAAAATAAATCTATAATAATTTAATGTTTACATATATATTACCAGTACTGCAGCATGCATTTTTCATTATGTTTTTTATTCCAGAAATAAAAATTTAACAGGTCATTCATTATATGCAAGAAATAGTAATTCGGATTTTTATGCGAGATGAAATAACATTTTTTATGGATAATGAAATTTTTTCTGCTGTGGAAAAATGTGCTGGAACAAGTGGTACACCTATAGTTACTATGCAGTAATTGGTGGAATAATAATTATGATTATTATGTCTAGCAAAGTTTTAAATCATGTGATAATCTAATTTTTAAACAAGTTTTAATTATTTCATATTTAGTTGTATTTGATACTGTCTAATGCAATTTTCAATGTTATTAATTCCAAAGTTAGAATCTAGTAGAAATTCTAGCAAAAACATACATAGCTTGCTTAGTTAGAGCAGGTTAATAATTATTGAATTTGTTCTAAATTTTCATATAGAATCTGACGCAGCGCGCAAAACCTCAGCATCAGCAGCCGTACAAACCTCAACTTCAACTGAGATGGACACCAACGAATTTCGCAGAAGGGGCAAAGAGATGGTAGATTACATTGCTGACTACCTGGACACCATTTCCAAACGTCGTGTGACCCCTGCAATTGAACCCGGTTACCTTCGCCATCTCATTCCTTCCGATCCTCCGAATAAGGCCGAAAGCTGGGATGAAATCATGAGTGATGTCGAGACCTCTATTATGCCTGGGGTAAACATAATAGTTATCATCTTTATTCCTTTCTATTAACTAAACCTGAATTAATTTACTAAATCGAAAACCTTAGGCCAATCTTCCGTTATGCCTGTTGACAGCTTATCGACAGATCATGTCAGGCATTTCAGATTGATCCTCCAAATTATAGTTGCTGTTAATAAATAACTTTATAACAGCTTAAAGTTGTTCTATTTTAATATCTAGTTTAGTATAATAGTAGGTGAAATGACATAGGTTTGTTAATTGCTTTTCGCAAGGTGTTCGTATTCGTATCGGATAAAGTCTGCGAACAAAGATTTTGTTTCTAATCGGATTCTTTTACAATTTATAGTTACTAAATGAAGCTTATGATTGACAGTTGCTACACAGATGTCAATAAGTATCTAATTGAGTGGTGTTTATTAACAGGTAACCCACTGGCAGCATCCGCGGTTCCACGCGTACTTCCCGGCAGGAAACTCTTATCCCTCCATTCTGGGAGATATGCTTGGAGATGCCATAGGATGTGTGGGATTCTCTTGGGTAAGAGGCGTTGATTATATCCGGATTAAATTGTCATATGATGGTTGGCATTTTTCAATTTCGCTGGAATGACGAGAACGCGCTCTTTCCACTTTTGGCTCGCGTCACTCGGTAATATCATGAATTCCTGATGATGGAATTATAATCGATCCTCCCACACGTATACACATCCACATTTCCAGCGCTTCTTTCTCCTCTATGTACCCCTGGAACTGATCGATATTGTCGTTTGTCATTGTTCTTCGCGAAGGCCGCCAGTCCAGCTTGCACCGAGCTCGAAACCATAGTCTTGGATTGGATGGGCAAGATGATAGGGTTACCGGAAGACTTTCTGGCTTTCTCAGAAGACAGTAAAGGTGGAGGAGTGATACAGACATCTGCTAGCGAATGTATCTTGGTCAGCATGTTGGCCGCAAGAGCTCAGACCATAAGAGCCCTTAAGGAACAGCACCCGTTTGTCGAAGAAGGGGTCTTGCTGTCAAAGTTGATGGCTTACTGCTCGAAGGAGGTGATTATAAATTTAATTACCAATCAAAAGAACATTAAACTACACTTTATCTTACTTTTAATATATTTCTCCATTTTTCTGATCAGCATATGATGGATGATAACTTCATCTTTATTTTGCATTTCAAACTTTATGATCCATCTCCACGCATTCTTAGATATATTTCAAGTAACTTGAATATGTATTCCAGCTTTATTAATGTG
Organism: Glomeris marginata; assembly: GCA_034696005.1. NCBI lineage: Eukaryota > Metazoa > Arthropoda > Diplopoda > Glomerida > Glomeridae > Glomeris > Glomeris marginata. The sequence continues at coordinate 9,146 of JAQFZQ010000267.1, read as the reverse complement.
TAGAAAGGTTTAAATAGTTTATTTGAATGTAGTGTATAAGAAAATATAAGGTACACAATGGTGTTGATCGCGGTTAGCCAATGGGGATTACTGCAACTTCATGTTTTTCTTTCACCTTTGTCATGTTTATAACTGTTTGGTGTTCTTTTTTTGTATGTGATAGTCGCATTCTTCAGTGGAAAAAGCAGCCACAATTGGCTTTGTGAAACTGCGAATCTTGGACACCGATGACAAGTGCAGTCTGCGGGGTGAGACCTTACGGCAAGCGATGGAGGCAAGTGACTTACTCCGAATTTCTGTGGCATTGTTGTAATTGGGCTGAAACCATGAGTAAAGCTTGTTCTGTTTCTTTTCATGGTGCTGTTTACAGGAAGATCGGGCCATGGGACTGATACCGTTCTTCGTAAGTGAAACGCTGCGTCAACACGCAACTCGGTTCGCTTTAATTAAAACTGCACCCAAACTAATTGCCCCTTTTCTTTTCCCTCCATCCCACAGGTTTCCACCACACTGGGAACAACATCGTGTTGTTCTTTTGACAATCTTGCCGAAATAGGCCCTGTGTGCAAAGAATTCGGCGTCTGGCTTCACGTCGATGCGGCCTACGCGGGCAACGCGTTCATTTGCCCCGAATTCAAATATCTCATGAAGGGTATCGAAGTAAGTTTATTTAATAGTACCAACTTTTCACATTAACCGTTTGTAACTTTTCCAACTGTAATTTAATTGTAATTATTTATTTGCAGTACGCAATGTCTTTCAATACAAACCCGAACAAATGGATGCTCGTGAATTTCGATTGCTCCACGATGTGGTAAATAAGTTTTTTTAATATAAAATACAGTATTTATATTTTGAGTCATACTGTTTTCATAAAATCTAACAGCAGTGTTTGTTGTTTTTTCCAGGGTTAAAGACCGTTTCAAGCTAACTCAAGCGTTAGTCGTTGACCCGTTGTACCTCCAACACAGTTACTCGGATAAAGCCATCGATTACAGAGTTAGCATATTAATTTTTATAAATCAAATATATTGTTTGTTTTAGGGTAGTTTTTAATGGTTACTCTGTTATGTAACAGCATTGGGGAATCCCGCTAAGCAGACGTTTCCGCTCGTTGAAGTTGTGGTTCGTGATCCGAAACTACGGAGTCGAAGGCCTGCAGAAGTACGTCAGAGAGGTAAGTTGTGAAAACGGTCTATTTTAGAGTTTAGTGGTTAATGGAAATCGCTATTTAATACGTTTGCGTATTTTCTTGTCACGTTTGTTCATTAGCATTGTCGACTAGCGAAGAAGTTTGAGAGTCTCGTGAGAAAAGACGATCGGTTTGAGGTTGTTGCGCAGGTCATCTTGGGTCTCGTTTGCTTCAGACTGAAGGTACGAATGGTTTCAAATATATATTTTTGTTCTGCTACTAATAAGTAGATGTTGCGAATTTTGAAGTACCTTAATTATTTTCCATAAAGGATTTTTGGGAACTTAAAACACATTTGCAGTATTAAAAATTATTCCAAGATGTTCTAATTATTCTTCATAATGAAATATTATTTGATTCCAGGGTTCGAACAACATAAACCAGAAGTTGCTGTCCGCCATAAACGCATCTGGGAAGCTGCACATGGTGCCGGCCAGCGTGAATGACCGCTACGTGATCCGCTTCTGCGTTTGCGCGCAACACGCCACCGATGCCGACATTGCTTACGCGTGGCAGGTCATCAGCGAAGTGGCCATCGATGTGACAGAATACCTTGTGGAGCCTGACAACAACAAGAAAATAGTAGAGGTAACAAATGAGAATGTGGTTGGAGATTATGATGTTGAGGAGGAGGATGAGAACTACGCGGCAGACGAGAGTCTGGCCGTTCCTCCGAAAGCCGGTCGTTGGGAGAGTCTGTTTCTCGGTGACGGCTCTGGTAATGTGAACGAAGACACGCTCGAAAGTTGCATTAGAAACCTCATGGCATCTTCTGGCTTCGATCTGGAGCGAGAAGAGAACTTAATCTCCACTTGCACTCCCAAAAGTCTCGATTGCTGCGGCAAAGATGGCGAATTTGCCGAATTCAGTCCCCGCGAATTCCTTAAACCGGCTTTTTTCAGACAGCTCAGTATTCCAGAGATATCAAACCTTTCCATGTAATAACGTAATCCAGTTTGGAAGTGACTTAAAGGCACTACCCGTACACGTTCAATACTAATTTAAACGCATATGCGATTCGGAGCCGTTTCGGAGCTTTGCGCGCCATGCAATATTATACATACAGACATTCATTAATATTTGAAAATGGTTGTGATTGCTTTAAATGAATAATACAATACAGCAATATTGAACGTGTATATATGGGCCTTTATATGCCAGATAATTTCTCTTCATTTTAACTTTTGTATTTAATTAATGACTTTTTTGTTGTTGGACTTTCAGCAAAAATTGTTCCTCATCGTCGTTTTATTTATTTGTCGAATATTATAAGTTTGTACGTTAGGAAATTTTATACCTAGTATATGTTGTCGACTTGCACTTTTTGCAACTCTTCTTGTAGATGACTTTGTAGAAGCACTTTTGTTGGTGTCGCTCATTTGTTTTGTTTTGGTTTCAAACTATTACTTTGATACTACATATTCTGTAGTCTTGCATGACTTTTATTTGGGGCTGGTCCCTATGCACGTACGCAGTTGATTTTTCGTAATTATTTTGGCTCTTGTGAAAATAAAACTGTTGGCCTTCCAGCTCCTGTTTTTTTTTTTTTTTAAGTTGGTTCTTACCTCATTATTTTCATTTTCGCTTCGTCTTTTATTTCAGGGCTCGCAGAATGTTTCATTTGTTTAAACTTTGCTGGAAAAGAAAAATACATTAACATTCATATTTGGAATGTTTTGAATTGTTTGCTGTTGGGTTAAAAGGAAGTTTACATAGCGGAAAGCAAAGTGCATTGCTTTAATTTTCCTCAACGTTTTTATTTTTTATCTATTTCAAAATTTAACATGGCCTTTGTTTGAATTGTGTTTTTGAAATGCACAATAGTTTTCCCATATTTATTCTTTATTGCTATGTAAACATTTTAGCCAAATTTATCTGAATACATTTCGGCTCGCATCGGCAAAACTGAAAATCTTTAATTGCTCACATTACAAATATTAAACTTAGAAAATTGCTTGCTGAGATAGTTTAAGCTACTTATTACTTTGTTATTACCAATAAAAATTAGGCTTTTTTAATATAATTATTAAACAAGTCTTAAATCTGAGATTTTCAGCGTTGCGACAAAACCCATCTGCTAGCCCTGCTTGGTTTCATTTTCTCATGTAGTTATTCCTTTGTACCAGCTTCATTACTCTAACAAACCGTTGAATATCGAATGATGTGACTAACTTTTAGCGCATAAGTCCAAATACTGGGTGTTTTCAGGAGATAAAGGAAGAAAAGGAGAATGCGGAAGAAGAGCTTGACGAGGTGTTTCTTCTGGAGAGGAACAAGCAAAGCCTGTCTTACAAGAGAAGTTTCTTTGTACGAATGGTGTCCGACCCTAAGCTGTACAACCCGAAAATCCAGAAGAGTCTGGGCATCAGGAGACACACGAGTCCCACTTTGTCCCCTGATTCTCCTCCGCACATCTCCACCAGAAGCACCGGTGTGCAGACACCTTTGTGATTACATATCCAACACAAGAGTGTTCATATCATTTGATGCCTATCGTAATTCCTAGGAAATATTATGTATAAATTGAAGTTGGGTTTATGCCCTGCTATACTATAAATCGTCCAATTACAAAACAACAAAATAATGATCATTTAGCTGCAATCCGATGTCATAATTGGTTGATGTGCTAATATATAATATATGTGCATGAAATGCTTTTTAACAAAAATAATTTAAGTATTTATTTCTGAACCAGTAGCTACAGGTCAAACAGGGTGTTCCAAAACAGTTCGCTTTTTCCAGTATATTACCTACCTACTCATTCCTATACGCGTGGTTGGAAAAATTGCCATTAATGTTTGATCTAAATAAAAGTCAGTAATAATTAAACAAGTATAGTAATATGATTTATTGTAATAAAAACTATTGGTATGTTTTCATTTTAAACAATATTTGTCGTTGTAAATTGTATAATTTGTGTGCATTGTTTGGGAAAAACCTATTGAGGCCTGTATAGTTACCAAAAGAAACTTTTAGATGAAACCCCCCCACCTGCATTCAACCACATTTCGATTATAATCATCTGGGGCATATATAGGCAAAGTTATCGGGCTGTAAATTATATATGCGTGTTTTTATCAAAAATTGCCACTTTGTTTCCATTTGAATTTTTTTAATGTATATTCTATCTTATTTTAATTATTATTCGTCCATGAAAAGATCAACAACTATACCATGTGCATAGTTCAATTGATGTAATGTATTTCACTCAGAAATATATGTGAAATGTTATGTGACATGCATATAACTGTTCTTATTTAAAGTTGTGCGAATGTGATTTGAAGCCTCGTGATTCCCGGTAAGCATCATTCCAAATGTTACAGCTTGCTTACCTAACATTTATACTTTTCTTTTCTGTTCTTAATTGCAGGTCTTAGGAGCAACTGAATCATATCTATTTCTCAAACTGCAGACTGTTCATGAAATCACCAGACACTACTTTATTGAATTTCCTCTGCGCATCAATACATGGCATGTGATTTCCAATGGAATATAAACACTGATATACATTACCAGCAAAACAGCATGAATATCATCATATACAATATAATCTGCGAAGAATTTTATGGCCTGAATATGCCAATTGGTCCTCAGGTAATACAATGATATACTCATACTGTATATTAGTGAATCTCTTATGTATATAACTAAGTTAATTATTTATATAAATATATATGATAGGTAATGTTGAGATTGGAACATTGATATGTTTTTAGTTAGGTTATATTAGTTCAATAACATCTTTTAGGGAAATAGATAGTCTAACTTCTGTAATTTCTTACTGCCGAGACATTTTATTTTGCCCGTATTAAACTTGGCAGAATGTTGACAAACTTATTGTGATATATTGTGGAAAAGAAACTCTGATTTTCTGTTTCATTGCTATTTTTATGGATATTTTATAATTTTGGGTTTCAGCAAAATAGAATTTTGAAATTGCACCTTTCTTTTATAGACATTGCGCTTGCTTTAACGCCATGTTCAAAACATGCAATGTTCTATTATGCTGTAATCTCTATGGAAACTCGTTATAGTAGTGAGTTTTTCCAGAAGTTAGACTATCTTTGATGTACATATAATTGTTCCTTTATAGATGTTAATTTTAACCGTGATGTTGGAAGACAACGTCGCGCACTGTCGTGATTGAATTGTACCACCACTGAAGACGACTCAGAAATTTGAACTGGAAGACAGACATTTGGTTCTTTGGTGGCTGCGAACATACGCAACTACAAGTAAATTGGTCGATATCATATAACAGATACATTGAATGGAAGCATGGAGAGCATCTCGCTCGGGAAGACTACAGCAAAGGGAAGATCATTTCAATTTTAACCGGAAGAGAACAACACCCTCCAGATATGTGCTACAATACATTTAATCGTGTTCTTCATCATCATTCTCCTCTTCCTCCTCATCTTCATCCGTTGCTGACCTCTTCCAGATCTTTCCATTGTGCAACAAGGATGGTGGTAAATAAGCAGAACCTGCTTTTTGCCTGTACCTTACGGTTGTGGTACCACCTGAGCCTAAGTCTTGGCTCTGACTCAGTGATCTAACCCCTCTGGGACGTTTCCTGGCATACCAAGAAGGGTGATGACCGTACCTTGGTGATGATGCCAAACCGTAATGAGCTTGAAGTCCGCGAACCCCTCTACGGCGGTCTTCTCCGGCTTGCCTCAAGGAAGATCTCCAAGGGCTCGCCCTAGCCAAGGGTTGCATGCCTCGTTTGAAACCTGGACTTCCTTCAATATGGTGTGGTGTATCTCCATCCGGGGAGGAGGAATGACGCCTTTGTGGCATTCTTGGAGGAAGCCATCCCAGTCGCGCTAGCGATCCGATGTGCCGCTTCGACACATCCTGATCTTCCTCATCAGCTTCTTCGTAGTTATCGTTGTTTCCTTCGTACATGGACATCATCTCCAGAGCTTTTATTGCTTCCAGGATCTCACTATCCTCATCCTTATCGTTCGTTATGTCAGAGTCATCTTCGAAAGATCTTTTCGGCCGGTGATGGGGTAGACCTCCTTGACGTGCGATAGCTCCAATGTTTCTTTTGCCTGAATATCTATTCTGGTAGATGCCACCACTCTTGGCCAGAGATGCAATATGCCGTTTGAAAGCGTTGGGATAAAGTGTCTTGAAACGGTCAAGGTAGCCGAGTCGTGCCGCGGAACCGATGTGCCGCTTCGCGTACGGGATCATGCCCATCCTGGCTACGCTAGCGATGTGCCTCTTGCCCTGAGGACGATACTCGTCACCTTGGTAGTATCCCAAAGGTAGAAAAAGATCATCACCATCCAAGATTCCACCGGAGATCTCATCGTCGTAATGGTCATTGTCGAACATCGTGTCGAAGGACCGGATTCTGCGAGCTTCCAGCAGACCCTTGCGGGCTAATGAAGCGAGGTTTCTTTGACTTCTGTCATAGATCCAGGGTAGATTGCCACCATTTTCACCATTGCCATCTTCGCCCTCTTCGTCGGTTTCTTCTTCTGCGGCCAAACGCTGCCTCAGGTCATCGAGATCGTAGTCGGTTGATGGCAGCGATGGATGTTGCGGTGTTATTTCCACTTGACGCTCCTGTCTGCTGCCATTTTCTGCTTGGGCAGGTTCTGTTGAATCTGATGTTGCACCCAATGAAGGACTGGATGCAATTGTGTTTGGTCCGGCCTTCTGAAACAGAACAATGCGTTAATAATTTGGGATTTATGTTACGTATTGCCTGGCATGCAGGTTAAACACTTTTACATATTAATATGTTGTTTATAAGTCCATTTAGCCTGTTTGGAAATATTTTAAAGCTGATGTTATGTAACTTCTTGCTTAATTTTCTCTTTAAAAAAGGGCTTCACATACAACACTTGAAATTGTTTAATCTATGTTTATTCTAGCGCAAGATAATGCAGTGCATTCTAATTTACGGGATGTACAGGGTTAGAGGTTTTACTGGAACCTTAGCTAGTATTATAACTCCAACTATCTTGCAGCTTGTCACAAACAGCTTGCAGAAAATAATCCATACTGGGAGTGTCCTAATTGTAAAGGATTAGTTCGCCTATTTTCTGTTGACAGATGAGCTTTCGAGAAATCTTTGTGTTTGACACAAAGGCGCATCATCAGGACCCTGTTTTTATTTTTTAGATAGTTGTGACAAAGTAAGTTAATGATGTTGAATCTCGTGCTGCAAAAATATCAACTAGTCGGTGTCCCAATTATTTGTAACAGTTTGTCATCATTACTAAATACAGTATGCAAGTGAACAAAAAATCTGAGCATAACCGAATTGGGAGTGGAAATACACTACTACTGTAACTTGTGGTATCCAAAAACACAGGCTGACATTTTTGCCCCAATGGGACTATAGTCAAGGCCTGGGAGCTTTTTGATAGCACCTTGTATATGTGTAACAGCACATTTATTGTGGCCATACAGCACTGCATGTAATATGTTTGCAACTACCATGTCGCTTTAAATGTAATTGCATGCCTTGTTCAAATTACTTGCACGTGATGTCACAAATATATCAAGTTTCTACAATTTAAAGATAGGGCTTGGGGATGTAATTGCACAATTATTCCTTGCGCCATCCTGACCCTACCTATCTTAGATAATAACCACGAGTTCTGCCAAAATAATGAAGAATTAATTTCCTCTTTTATAGTATGCGAATGCAAATGGGCACTTCAGTCTTGTATATATAATTTCCCTCAATTCTATCCAGGAAGTTTTTCCCATTGCATTGTACTCATTGTCTGCAGTCAAGTATGAAGTTCCTAATCATATTCGGTGAATGGCAATCATCCTCTACATCAACTTCTCCCACGCGTAACTTTTCCTTAATTGCTAGTATGTAGTAACACCAGATGGCGTGCTGGAAAAATGACACATTCCTTTTTTTTTTCTTCACCACCATCACTTTATGGTATATTGGAATTGAGAAACAGTTTTCGGAAACGGCTAGTCTAAATATAGAATTAGGATCGATGTTGATATCTATATCGCATCTGAATGGCTTCTTCTGAACCCGTTCATTCGGCAGATATGGATTTTTCGGCAAATGTCAAAATCCACTATGTGTGTGTGTATGTGTGAGTACGATTCCAAGATTGCTTTCTATATCAGCTCTTGCACTGATGTCTTTCCAATTCGATTGGATTAGAGTCACGGTGGTCGCCATTGCAAATGGACCGAATCGATTGGCGGCGCATGCGCTGTGGGCTCCGTGAATTCGCATTCCTTATCTGGGGTGTGACAGCTGTGGCTTCCATTTTTTCAATATGCTGTAATAGCTTCATTGCAACTCTAAATACAGATAGCATCAATCCAACTAGAGGAAAAGCAATGTAACAGCTTTACAGTTTTGACACGTGGCGGTCGGGCGCCATTTTAGTATCGTTAACTTTTTATTCATTGTTAGAATGGCCAGAATGACCATACAATGACCACATATTGTGAATCCTAACAAAAAGAAGCATCTAGTACCTCAGATCCAATTGTATCCAAATTCTATCTATTTTTTCTTTAAGGGGTAGAATAGCTAATGTCGCTATGTTGTACATCATTATATGAATATACATAGGACATTGAGTTCAAGTTTATGAATGCAATCTTGTACATAGATATTTAAATATGTAATGTATAGGATGTATTACAATCTTTCAATGTGCATAATGACTTCAGGGTTTCGATGGTTTCATAGCCGTAACCAGGCTGTTCCGAACGGGGGGTCTTATATCAAAAATTGGGACCTTACAAAAATGGACGAAGCCCCTACTATCCTTTCCACCAGAATGATGTCGACCCCTGGTACCACCTACATTGCGCACTTTCAAACATAGAAACTCAGTTTAGAAGTTTGAAAAAAAATTATTGTTTACAAACAAGATGTTTTTTAGTGCTAAAATAAGAGGATTTTTGTTACCGTCAACTGCAATGCATAACTTGGGAATCA
>JAQFZQ010000266.1:0-39507 GCA_034696005.1 Glomeris marginata | reverse complement strand
ACTCAACAAATTTAGGGAAATGATTGTCTTTGCGATTAAAAATAAGCAAAAATACCCTGGAACTTCTCCTTTAAATATTCAAATTTCAATCCAATTTAAAACTTTTATTCCAATAAAATTAATTTAATTCAACATTAAATATTATACCCTACTATTATTCTGCAAATTAAATTACCTAAACATCAAACATTACAATTTCCTAATTAAAATGAACATGACACTTCCAACCATCCTGAAATCAAACAAAATGTTCGTAACTGTTCAATATTATACTTCCCATTTAATATTAAATATGGAAATTCACGAAATAAACAACTTTGAATCATAATTATTACAAAATTATCTGAACAGTAGGGTATAGTACTAGATCTTGTTTCTCTTTCCACAAACAAATTTATTTGAAGTGAAAGTTAAAGGATCTATAAGGATAAAAATGTGATACAGGCAAACAACTGATATTATGACTCAGCCTGTAATATCGAGTGATTTTGCATTTTTCATCAAAATACGAACATTTATATGTTGCAAAAGGGCACACGACTTCAGTGTCGGCACACAAAAAACTCCCAAAGGTCGTCAATTTTCCCTCACGTGACCCCATCCCCCTAAAGCCCTATTCTCTCATTGTGCCCAAACTCATGTTCATCATTTGCCACGCTTTGGGACCGATTCGGCTTTGTCCCAATTTTTCTCCCTATAAAGTAAAAGTGAAAAAAAAATTGTACAGGAAAAAGTTTCACGTCATGTCGCAAGTCCTGGTCTTATAAGTTGGAAAAAAGGAAAGGGCAGCTGCAGGACTGCAGTGTCACTAACTACGTATTTACAACCCAAAAAAGGACTTGGATATGCAGACAAAGCAACGAAAAACTGCCCTTTGCAAAGTGTACAATGAAGAACTAGTTTTTATCAGATGTGACAACATGTTTCCATTATGTCCGCCATTTTGCCATCAAAAAAGGCCCAAAAAGTCACCTTACAAAATTCACAAAGTATCACAAAAGTGTGCAGAATGAACGAAATGCACCAAGTCACGTGGTCGTTCGGTTTTGATGCATGGGAAAAGGACCCCTTTCAAATAACGCCCATGTAATTTGCATATGGACCTTATAGAAAGTGTCATCCTGACAGCTTGGGGCCTTCATCGACCGCATGACCACGCGACTGTCACGTGCCCTAACCTTCTTTTTCAACCGTCACAACGGACCCTCAAAATTCACTTTTCAAATTCGCACGAGCATCAAAATTCCTTTCTTTTTTTCCCTTTTTATCCTAATAATACAAGGGGCCTGTATCCTCCGAAAAGTTACACACAAAAGGTCCCAATTGTCGTGCCGACTAAATTACTTAATCCCGAGTTTCACAAGTGTGCCCCTTCAAAGTGTATAGGACCCAAAAGTAGGCCCTCTACTCGAGACGAAAATCTCTAGAATTTCACTCTGCAAAACCGAAATGGTCCTTTTAGCAAGTTTCCGCACCAAAACACCAAAACCCTTATAACATAAACCCCAAACTCTTATTTTGCATTCTAAAACTGTATATAAGGTTACTATAGTGTTCATTCACATGCAAAGTGGTTGAAAATGGCCCAATGGTCCTTCTATGTATATAGTGCCTATAGCTCCTCCTATTTATACGCCATTTTCTTTTTTTAAATGGGCCAAATTAGGTATCTGTCACTTCGGCTAACATCATCTTGTCATAAAAAGAAGGCCCAATCACTCGCTTCCATGCTCATTTTTTCTTTTAAATAGACCCAATTTGTAAAAAGACCATTGTGAAAGGGCAGATGTCTGGGGCAATTCTGTCTCCATGCATTAGTACTTCTGAATTATTAATGAAGAATTAAATAAAAAGATGACTGCATGTCCCGTCAAACTTTTAACTATAATACAGACTACTTCGCCAATTAAGAGCGCCATCTATCGACAGAACATTTTATCAAACGTTCATTAATACAATAAAAATATAAATTCGATTTTTTGTTGCATAATTAATAAGGGAATTAGTTGGAAGCTTTGGTTGGAACAAATCTTCAATGACATCTTATTGTTGTTTTGTTTTAAACCCGACAGGTGGCGCTTTTAAAATTCCCATTTCACAAACATGTGGATAACTATAACAATAAAATGTGCAATAATTTTACAGTTAGACATGCCAACAAAATCAGTTACATACATGGAAATATTGCATGTATTTCAGAGAAATGCCATTATGTAATTTTTCCATAATATATTTTAGCTATAAATGTATATAAAATGTATGCATTCATTTTAGTGAAGCAAATCCCTGTGAAACGGTGAATATATATAGGGGCAAGCAAGGAAAGGACCTCTGTGTCTGATTCGGACTCATAAATCTCACCATTTTCCCCCAAAACTTTACTTCCACATATTGTACAAACTATAGTTGAAATTCTTTTTCCGAATATATATGACCATAAGGGCCACATCGCCATTTTTCCGATTGAAAAGACTTTTTATGACAGTCAATTTCTATAGCGCAAAAAATGCACAGGGTCAAAAAGTAAAAAAAAAAGGAAAGAAAGATATAAAAAGAGAAATACAGCCGAGGGATTGGCAACAAAAAAGAATTTGGTGTGGCACGTGGCATTTAAGCCTAACTCAAACTTCCATTCCTTTGTCCTAAAAAACACACACGTGACTGTAAAACCATAATTTCGTCTATAAAAAAGGGCTTTATAAGTCATCAGACACAATCTCCTATTGCATAATAATTATTAAATATTAAAAGTTATAATAATAACTACATATAAGAAAATATATAACATATAGGCCCCATGCTTTGGAATACGTTTCCAACAGCTGATTTTGTCATTCAAAAGTTTGTTTCCCTGCAACAAAAATCCGATTAGCGTTCTGCAGTGAAGCATTTATTATGTATAAGGTTGAAAATTGTTAATGAGGAAATTGGGGAATCTCGTAAAGAAGAAAAAAAGCTGTTATCCAAATTCCCCCTCAAACCTCAAATTGCAGGTCCAATGACTATGTGCCCTATTTCTCCCCATTTTTCCAACTGAAATAAATCACTTTGAAGTAATGGAATAACTGGGAGGGGAATTGGGATTTTTAGGGGGGATGCTAACAAAATCAGGGTTTTTAAGGGCAAGTGAGCAAGTTGAAGGGAGAAATGGGAAAAACGGTGCAAATTCATTGGCTCGAGTGAAGCATGTCGGGACATTTGGTCTGCCTGCATTAAAAATCGCCAATATTGAGGGTCAGACTAATTTGCATATTGCGACAGTACCAAAAACCTAAGGACCTGAGGACCCAAGGACCAGTGGGCCGATGGACCATGGCCACTAATAGAGACGTCCACGGCTCCTTTGTGTGTAAATTTTCACAAAGGGCTCCAATATACAGGGGACAAAAAAATGGCCAGAAAAGGACCCAAAAGTAAAATTGTGCAGATGGATTTGGCAAAAGGGGGGGGGGAATTGGGGGCACATTGGATTTAGAGGGGAAAAAGTTTTTATCTCTTTTTACGAGGTTTCAGTTCACTTTCAGTTTACTCACTGGACCCAATGGACCCAATGGACAGCGACAAAGACCACTCCAAACTTTAATTGACCACACGTGCCCATTCCAACTGCTGGGCTGCCCATTCCAAACTTCTAGAATGATTTTCATTTTTCCAAAATGGCCGACATTGTGCTCTTTGTTGTTCATGTATGCCTGCAGCAGATGACTTTGACTGAAACCTCAATTTGAATTGCAAACATTTTACTTTACTTTCATAAAACCATTAAAAAAAAAACAAAAAAACAATGTAGACTTTGCAAATTCCAATTTTCTCAGAAGATATTTCTCCAATATATATATAGATACCTTTCATTGAATAATTTACATTATTGATCCACATGCCTCGAATATTTTCTTCTTCATATATGCAATATAGATATGCTGTTTGCAAATCTTTCAATGCAATTGCCATACTTTTCAATAACAATATAATTTAAGTAGATCAAACGGATTTGTGTATTTGTAACTAATATAAAAACTGGACTTTTTATACAGATGCAAATGTCAGTTTGCTTTATACAGCATTGAAAAGTTCCATAGAATACAATTTCTTTTGCTTTTTAGATTGAAAATAAAGATTTTGAATTTAATTTAACAATTGTATTTTAAGTATTTTGCATCAGCATACAACTGCTATAATAAAATATTATGTAATATTTTAATGCATCAATGTAATTTACACAAATTCCATATGCAAATATATTTGGATCATTTTCTTTAACTGCAATTTTGTACAATATGAAGAAATCATGTTACATATGGAACACCCTGTATATATACTTTTTGTAAGACCACTGTTACAGAAACTTTAAATTCCCTTACTTTTAAATATTAATTTTCCTGACTATTCCTAATTACTGTGTCAACTATTGCATATGGTTAATTATTTGTGCAATTTGTTATTTTGCTATTCCTTTCTAAAATTCCTGAAATAATTTTCAAATAAGTTTTAAATTAGGAAAACTTTTTACAGTGTATAGCCTATAATTCAAAGTCTGCAATTATTTCCCAATATGAAAACAGGAAATTCGTATTAAGCTTATATCCTTAAATTGTTTGTGACAGAATGTGTAAGCCTAAATTTAATGCAACATACGCTCTACATATGGTCATTTTTTATGATTGGCAGCTCAGTCTGTTTAGGGCCCATTTATAGGAGCTGAGGAGTTGAAAGGACCAATGACAGTCTTCAAATGACAGTCTTTTTAGTGGGAATTTGACAGCCAGTAGATGGGCAACAAGGCAAAGTACTAATTATGGCGTCAGGGCCTGGGGCTTACAAGGGCCTTCAAAGACCAGGTGATGGGGGCATGTTGCACACGTGCCATTGACAATCAGTGCACAACAATGGGCTCATTGTAAATTGAATGGAAAAACGGAAAAATGCGTCGCCAATCACCATCACCCACACTGACAACTTATACTGACCCTGGGGCCGTTTTGCATAGGGCATACTGTCACAACACAACCGTGACGTCATCCGCATTCGATTGAGACACTATATGCCCATAGATCACATACATAGGGGCCTGTCCATCCAATAGCTCGATAACGATAACAAATATGGATAGGAAGTTGCATGCACCAAAACCTACATTAATCACCCCTTTTTGTACATACTATACCACAAAAGGCCCATTGCACGAAAAGGGTCCAAACTGCTTCAGCCGCAACACGAATTTCCCAATATTGTCAAACTGCAGCCCCAAATTCAAAGGGCCAAATTATACAGCCAACTCCAAATAACTCCTTCACCCAACTCGCGTGTGCCCTTTGAAAACGGCCCCAAAACCGAGCCCCAAAACAAGGGTTTTGCGTCAAAAGCCAAGAAGGATTTACGGGTTATACATTCATTGTTTATTTCACAAGTACAAGTATATAGGGCACAAACAGCTGCAATGGGACCTCGATCTCCATTGGACCAAAAGGCTATACTATAGGAACAATCTAGCAAACCAGGAAACAGACTGACCACCGGAAGTTGGAGCCAAAGGGGTCAGAATATGGCACGAGCCCTTTGGCCTCCCCCTTGACCCCCAGACACGTGGCAAGGCTAAGAAGCGCGTGATTGCGCCCATATGAAAAGGGCCCTTTCATCGCCATTTTCCCATTTGTGGCTCACCGATATTACAGCTTTCAGCTAAATTAAAAGGCCCAGTTGTGCCCATAGGAAACGCCCCTTTTTTTAGAGTCTCGTCCAGCCTGGGCAAGCTTGGGTCCAGTGCAGTTCAGTTCTAGGACACATTAAGGGCAGCTGCCCACACTCTCTGCTCAAACTGACCTCACCGATGACCACAACACTCATACAATAGGGCCCCAATAATTGCCAGATGGTTTATATAATCCCAAATCGCAATATTTCACTGTTTGAGATGTGCTTTTAGTTGTATAGTTGGAAATGGATTTTGGGGCCAAAGGTCAGTGAGGGTGGCTGTATAAGGCAAGGTCCCCCCCCAACCCACCATCAGTTTTGTTGTTCTTGTGGTGGACATCCGCTGACCAATCGCTCAAAATGATCCATTGGTCAAAGGGCAAAAGGGAAGGCGTGCGAGTGTTATGCTTCTCATGCAACAAAATGCCACATGCCCTTTGTGTTGCTCACATGGCCAACCTGATTTTTCAAAACATTTTCCTACCATATTTCTAACTCCCTGACTTCCCTGACCTTTACTTTATTTTCCAGTATTTTTTCCTGATTTTTATAACTTTTTTAAAAAATCCCTTCTCATTTTCCATACTTTAATTACTTCTAATATATTTAAAATCATTACTTAATTAAATTCAGTAATTGCATTACACTATTCCCTAAATTGCACATTTTGTAAATTCCCTGACTTTTATATTTATTAACTTTTTTGAATTATGTATATTTCCTAAATTTTATTTTCAGACTACATAAACTAAATTGAAAAGCTAGTTTTCTAAAGCAATGTATCGTTCACAAGTCACGTGGTCTACAATCCTCCCACTTTACCCACCACCCCAAAACGAGAAAAGGGTCACTTTCTGGTGACCACTTTTCAATAGGGCCTCCAATGATTCAAATTGACACACAAGCGTTTGGCGCTTCCAGAAAAGGAGTCTTCCGGTTGAACGGACCAAAAGTGCCCTTTGGGTCCCAAGGTCCATTCATAAACGCCTTTAGGGTAAGTCCCCACTGGCCCTATGCCCTATGTTCACGTCCACGCGTTCAAAGCCTCGAATTGGACACATCTTCATTGGCACACATGTAATTCACATGTGTCCGACTTCAGGATTATGGCCCAATCAGCAAAGGGCCGAAAGTCGCCTAAACTGCCACCACGTTTCACGCCAATCTTTATAACAGACTAGTAGCCTATAGTATACAAGCAAAGTTCCCAAAATGCATTGGGCATAGCAATAATATAGGCCCCTACAATTAAGTTCATTAACGTTCCAATAAAATATTATAAACAAACTGCAGATAAAAAATCATGCTAAAGTGATTTTGCAAATAAAGTGAAACCTGTCTACTATGGAATCTGTCTATATTTGAAACCTGTCTATTGTGGAAAATGTGATCTGTTATTGGACCATTGCCATCATGATGTTTAAAATAAAACCTCTCTTATCCTGGAAAAACATGTCTATTGTGAATAATTTTTCCGGTCTCTTCAGATTCCACCATAGACATGTTTCACTGCAGTACTGTAACTTATTTTCAAACTGTTAGCTGTTGTTATGAAACGTTTCCCATTTTCTCCAAAAGTTTTCCAATTAAGTTTATTATTACAGTTGCGTGATTTTAGTCACAACCCTGTAATAAGATTACTCCAAACCGCAAATAATTGTTCGCTTATATTTCATACTGCATATACTGCAAACATGAAAGGGCCATTGGCAATATGGCCGCTTCTGTTAGGAATAAGGATCAATAGAATTGTAATGTAGTGTTTGCATTGATCGCCCCAGAGTGGTCAACCTCGGGGTCAAGTTATGGGTCAAGCGTTGCAAAAAGCAAGCCCCACAAAATAATATGACCCGTATTAATATGGCTTTTTAACCTTTGACCCGTCCATCGTCGACCTTTGACCGCACAATGTTACACGAGCACCCATGAAGCAAGCATGAAGGGCCCCAAGCCCCCTTTTTTAACCCACTGAGTCATTGACTCAGTTGTTCCAGGTGGGGGTCAGAAAATGGACCAGAAATACAATGACCATACCGAAAAAGGCCCATATATACATACATATATCCGTGCACATGTATGCGCATGCGCAGATTCAAGCATTTTTTGCCAACATTATTTTTGTCAAACGTCAAACAAAAGGGCAAAATAACAAAAGCCGGAAGCGACACGACTCTCAAATGTGCCCTTTGCACGGGAGGGATCATTACGTGCCCTTTGACTTCTTTCAAGGCTTGCCCTATAAGCAAAAACGAGCAACTTCTCCTTATACAAAAGACAGCCATGCAAGAAAATAGTGAAAGGGCCCCAAAAAGAAAGACGTTGCGAGACGAGGCCCTTTGGTCCATGGTCGCCACTGAAATGAATTTTGTTAGTGGACCTTTTCTCCCAATTTCCATTCAGTTTACATGTGCAAAAAGGGGATGGAAGCAGTAAATTTCACCGTGGTGCCCTTTGATCCGAGTGGTCACTGACTGGTCACCGACTGGTCACGTGTGTAAATCACCGGTTTGCTTCGCACGCGTAAAGGTAAAAGGGCAAGCAAACACACACACACAGACCTAGAGAAAAACTTGGTCCCATTTCATATATGTATATAATACACGGGACGGTTGACAATAGGGTCCCAGTGAAAACGACAACTGTGTCAAAGGGCACCACCAATTCGCGAAACGACGCTAATCCTGGCAAATTCACTCTGCACACATAAACCCAACTAAAAGAACGAAAAGTGGCCCTTTGGCTCATACTTGCCGATTGCACAGTTCAAAAGGGCCGTTTAATTTCTCCAAATAAAGCACTTCAAGGACCTATTGGACTTGTACTTAGCAAAATCCTGATGGATTTCAGTTACAAGCAACTGCCATAAATAACAAAAAATACCCTTCTATAGCCTATATGGTTTTTATCCTCTGATGCTGTGCAGAATCATGAAAACACCAAAGGGCCCTTTCAGACTAAACACAAAGATAAAAAATCACCAATAACAAACATCCCATTCAGTAACTTTTATAAATAATATTCATACATGTTTTTAAATGCCAAAATTCTTGTATTTCTTATGTTGATGGTCATTTTCAAAATGGCGGCTTTCAAAATGGCGTCAGTATAGACAAACCAAACCATGGGTGGGCCAAAACACTTCAGGGACATGGTAATATACCAAATTGGGTGCATGTTTTAAGTGAAAAAGCCCTCGTTTAATATCTGTACGTATAGGTTTGGTCCACTTTGGGGCCGAATTTGCCAGCTCATCGCCGTAGGGCAATGATTCATTTTTCACTTCTTTTTTCGGCCCTAACCCTCCAATTCTATCCTCAAAATGACAGCTCATTTTTTTCCCCACAAAATAAACATACTGTGCATCACTCGGCCCCAATTTTCAACCCCACTGTTCAATAAAACATTCAACATCTGGGTCCTGCAAGGTAAACAAAACAAAAAGAGGCAAAATCCCACTTTCCAAGATTGACTTCAATTTTATTTAAAAACAAAAATGGAGTAACGGACTATAAATCTTCATTTTTACCCTAAAATGGTCCATTGCCCTTGAATAATTAAAAAAATTCTTTTATATATCCAGAGTGGCAATATAAATTTTGAACGAGTCAGCTGACCAAAGTCAAAGACCTTTTTGGCCTATCACAAACGACAAAATTAGACCTCGTGTGCTTCTGAATCGGTGAAAAGGACCCATGTAACAACACCAGGACCCAAAAGGTTCTTTCTGAACCCTTGTAAAGGAAAAAAGAGCTATAAATCGCGAATTGCGTAACAAAGTGTGGTGACTTCAACAAGGACCCAAACTTACCAGACAATTAACAGGTTCGATGAGTTCGAGTTCAAGGGCTCAACCAAGGGCCCAACCCTGGTTTTCATTCCCTGCCATTGGCCCTTTGCATCAGCTGTTCGATTCAATGGTTTGAACGCAAAAAAATACATTTTAGAACTTGAAATTCCCCAATTATAAATTTTCCTAACTTTCTTTAATACACTTAATGATTCAAAAATTATTTTAACAAGTTTTTAAATGTGTTCAATTACTTTTGAATCACCTTGTGTTAAATCCTCACATTAAATGTCTTCAGTTTGCATTCTTTCACAGTAGGTTACACTTTTCTTACATCTACTTTCAAGGTCTCCATTTTTCAGTATAGGGCATATGTAAAGAAAGAAATGTAGTACACAAATGTGACAAATTACAGTTGAAAGTAGGCCACATAATGGCCTCATGGGTTGCCCTTTGCAACTGTAAACGACGTATATGGGCCACAATTGTCGGCAACGGTCATTTTAGGGCATCTTCAATCAAGGCCCCAGACTGTTAAAAGGGCATAACGCACATTGTGGGAGGGCGTTTGCAACTTTGTCAAAGTCGTTTGCAATCATTGAGTGTTTGGAAGACAGATCGGAGGAAATGCGCCCTCTCACGGCCTCCCAACCAACCAAAAGACCTTGCATGCACACTCATCTATCACATGCAACGGTCAAAGGGCTCCTTCACCTCCTCTTTCTCACGCGCCTTTTCGTCGTCAAAAACAAAACGAAAATAACTTCAGCATCTATGTGTGTGTGTGTACAGCATCCAGTATATACAGTGAGGTGTCAATTTTCAACACCAGAGGGCCAATGATGAAACGCCAACATGCTCCTAGCTGTGACGTCACGCCATCTTCCTTTCTAAAATTACCCTGACCTTGAATCTCGTCAAATTATGTACATTTCAGACCATACCCCAAACTAGGCCTACATTGTAATATCTGCGACGTCACACTTGCTATGCATGCACATGGAAACTGACATCAATAGAAAATATGTATAGATGGTATAGATAATTAAAGTTAAGATTTACAACAAATTGTCCAGTTGCTGTTAATTATTCTTGGAAAGCGAGAAAAACGTCAATGTCACGTGACATTGGCGAGGTGACGTCATTAAAACTAGCTTAGGACCCCTCCCACAACCGCTCCAAGGTCCGTTAAATATTTGGAAAATTTAACCGGAAATCTCCAAAAATAGCCAACACTTTGTAGAGACAAGAAACCCAAGATAAATATTGGTATTTTCCATTATCGTCACCTGCTCCACTCATTGGCATGCAAAAACACAGCCCCTAAAAAGCCCCTAAAACCGAAACAAAATTCCTTTAATAGAAAAACTCAGAAAATACAGAAATATAATTTGTATACTGAATGCCCAAAGCAAATTCGACTGTCTTAATTTATATTCATTTTTAACGTAAAATTGCAAATCTTCTCCTGACGTAATTTAAGGACTCTCCCTTTCTATATTAAAGGTGAACTGACAAGGTTTTGTAATATATCCTGGAAAGCGTGTAATTCTATAGAATTGGTGCCAATAAAACGATTGGCGCAAACAAAACTTTTTGTTAAAAATTGTTACAAAAAATACAAGTATGGAAGGACTGTGTCACCGCGCTGGTGTCACAGTGTCCTGTTTTGGCAAAATTTGAATTTTCAGCTTCAAATGGCCTCAAATTTTCAGACTTTTTTTTATAGCTAGTTTTTTCAGGGTATGTTTCTAAACCTTGTCAGTTCACCTTTAAAATCGCTACTGGAAGTACTATAGCATCACTTTTATATTTTTTAATAGACCAGGTTTAATTCCCACTTTGGAATAATGTTACAGAAGGCGGAGCTAAAGCTGCATTTTTATTTCAATTCTATATATAATCTATTGTATAGACTTGCAAATCATTTTAACTTCAACTGTCTCATTGACTAACAACAAGACATGCCAGGTCGGCAGGTAAAACTCATAAAGGAATTATAGGCTTAAATAGAAGATTCCTTTCTACTGACGGATTTACTGCATTGCACACCACAAAAGAGTCGTTTGCGTTGCTCGTCATCATCGTCGACTCATTGCCTGCAACTGGTATTTCGCGAAACGACCACCAGGGGCGCTGCAGGAGTATCGCTCGTCGCCAATGCAATTGCAGGACTCAAAGGGCTCTTTCTTGTTTCAGATGGCAAACGACCTTTTTGCGAAAGCATCTCTCGATGTACACACTGTACATTTGTATGTTTCTGTTATGGCAATTAGGAAAAGGGCGCCATACACACAACTGCGCCGTTTCCAAGGTCCTTTTTGGAGAACATGGCCCATCCCACCCTTCACTCAAACAGACAGAAAAACACAAAAATATGTTTCTAAATATAGTGGGCAAAGGGCCCAGTACGGTGTCCTCCACAAAACAAGGATTAGCGTGGGAATGGACACAGTCACAGTCGTCATGGCCTATTTCTCCAAATGGTACTTTTAGAACTTTTATAGCCCTTTGTCAATTCCCATTTCTTCTAAGTCACATTTTTCCAAAAATCCACAAGTGCATGACCAAACCCAAAGTTTCTATTTTTAACTCTCATTGTTCTTCATTTTTCAAAATTCCAGTTTTTATTTTCTTTTTCAAACGTCTAATTTTTTTAAGAAAACATTTCACTTTCGAGGAAAACAGCTGTGACAAGTGAGATGACGTCATCAAGCCCCTGACAACTATATAACAAAAGGACCCAACAAGTCGATAACCCAAAACACAATTGCATATATTGACTGTTTACCAACGCAGATAAATTCGTATACAATCACATCCTGGTTTCTTAGGACATAGGTCTATATCTCCTTCAAAGAAATCTTCCATTTTTCACCCCCACCCCCCTCCCATTGCAACCGCCATCTTGTTTGAACTTGCACAAAATCAAACAAAACTTGCAACAAACTGCCTTATCAACTACTTGCCACAACAGGAATTATTATCGCCATTTCCGCTATACAAAAACCCCCAAAAACAATTCACACATATTAACTAACTAACCACTTTGTGGGCGTGTCTAATTACGCGACCTTAAACTGCGCAGTTTCTTTTTTACGCGGTTTTCAAACCATGATTAATCCAACACACAATACTCTAAAATTTCCTCAAATGTATTATCCTAATTGGTCACCAATTATTACATATAACTAATGTCTCATATATTCTTCAAAAAAGAAATGAATTACAGCTCGTTCAAGGGGAAACATATCCTATATCAATAATTAAGCCACGCCTCTCCCTTACTGAGCAGATAATTTTTAACTTCTTGAATTCATGGCTGAATAAAATAACACAACATAAAATAACCTATGCAAAATTTACTCAAGAGAAAAATTTGGTGGTCCTTATAACATTTTAATTAGGCCCTATATAATATACAAGGACAACCCCATTACCCAGTATGCACCAGTGTGTTACAAACACAGAATGAAACAAACAAAACTCATTTGGTATTATGGACCTACAAGTCGACCAACAACAAGAAAAAAAATAAGAGGACGACGTTGAAGGGGGTGGGGCCAGTGTGGACGGGTGGCAACAACTAAAGGTCATTAATCAACGTCGTTGACAAGGAGATAATTGATTTTTATTGGATTGCCGGTACACCAACAAATGCTTCCAACCCCTAAAACAAAAACCTCGCAATTCACTAATAGAGAACAGCGCCACCACACGGCCCTTCTCCTAAACTCCTGTGTACTAACAACCGGATGTCCACTATACTTTCTTATACAGTATGTAGTAAAAGGAAAAGGCCCCTCCCCTTCTTCTTTAGGACCCCGCCCCCCACAGGTCGAGCAACTCTCACCATTAATCATTTTGATGACAATATCAAGGTACGTAGATCAGGACAACAAAAAAACAAAGATGGCGGAAAACAGTAAACACTTTCCTTTCCGTTTCATGTCCTTGGTCCTTAATTTGCCCCCTATTTCGCCGCCATATTGTAACCTACAGACATGTACATGTACCCTTGAAAAATGAATTAATGCACTTTGGGTCCCTTCAATCTCTAGGTGCCATTAGTCATCTAGGCAGCAAAGGGCTTAAATAAGGATATAGTCAATATATACATATATAGGGCCAAATTAATCATTCGTCTTTGTCAATTGGACATGTAAGTGACATGTCAGTTTGCCCCTTAATTCAATCTCACTTTGTTTCTATTATTGTGGCCAAGATCAAACAAACTCAAAGGGCCTCATTCACTATAATCCATAATCCAAAATGTTAACTTATCCTTAGAAACAATATTCAATGTTATTTTATTTTTCAAAACTAATTTGGTTAATTTCAGCTTGTTATTTTTAAAGTTTATTTCAATGTTTCCCAGCAAAAATATCAAAAATAAGAAAAACAACAACAGCCAGAACCCAATCGTGTCAAAATACATGGAAGGCCCTAATTATTAAATTATTATAATTGGGGATTGAGGGAAAAGTAGCAACAAAAATAAAAAAAACACAGGAAAAGATGAGCAGATGGCCCCTACCTTTTTGTGTTTGTGGGGTCCCAGTGCAAAAATGCCCAAGTCAATTTAAGACTACACTGTGATACTTGTAATAAACGTGTCAAAAATGGCACAAACACGCACACTTTGTGCCCCTATAATAAACACAAATTTTTCCTCAAAACCAAAACCTGCCAACCCATTTTTGCACCTGTCCTTTTTCCTTTTTATTTTTTTCCATATTTATTTCCCCCCACTACATCTCAAACAAAAACCACTGGGACCCTTTTGCTTTGAAACCACCAAAAACTCTCTTATTTTTCCCAGAAACCAATTACTACAACCATGTACACGTCCATTTTGGGACCTTGACAAAAATGGATGATAAAACAACCACTTGTTTGGATGGGGGAGGAGTCTTTTGCCTTTTACCGGTGTTTTCTCTAACCCCTCCCACTTCCTTTCCACTTTTCTCAATAGTACAATAAGCCCTATACTCACTTTTGTCTCAAAAACATTTCCTCAATCCATGCAAACAAAAAAATATGAAAATGTTTGAGAAAAGCACAACAACATCAACAAAAAAGAGCAATTACTAAACTGACCCTCATAACATGCCCTATGGAATATAATAATAACCAAACTTCCGCATGATCCGGACGTGCCCTTCAAATATTTCCTTTACAAGAAACAAGAAAAAAGAACTTGGAAAGTTCATTGAAAAGACAGGAAATAATATGTAACTGGCCGAAAAGAAAGAGGAGAGTTTAAAAAATGGCAAGAAGAAAATATGAAAATAGTTTTTGGAAACCGGGGGCCCTTTTGTTGGCTTATATGTCTTATGTGTTTTGTTTTGTGTCCGGAAATACCTTCTTTCAGCTCATATCCAATTTCACGACGTAGTAAAAGTGACCTGGGTGTCTAAAAAAGGTCACAACTGGGCCTTTGCATGACTTTTGGAGGGGACAAAACAGGAAAAGGACACTCTTCTTTGTCGACACGTGGCCTCATTCGTCAACCAAATTACATTTTTCTTCCCCTTTCACTTTCACTCTAAACCCCTCTTTTTTTTTAAACAAAAAATGGCCTAAACTTTTTGCTGGGTTTCAACTCCGCCCACTTGCTGCATGTCAAGTACCTGTTAACAACAGCCCTAACCCTACATGTTTTTAAGCTATGCATACCACAAAAAACTTTTCAATAATTATATTCAAAGCCACACATTTGAAGTCGCAACAAAAGACATTTGTGACGTCATCTTCATCTTGTCATTTCACCTTTAATTTATACAGGTTGTACCATATTGTTTTAATAATCTAAAAGTTATCAAAATATGTATAGTAACTTTATTTGCATTAATTACATTATAAACTGCATTTGAATTAATTACATTATAAACTTCATTTGCATTATCACATTAGTATAAACTTTAATTAAATAAGAATTATTATTCTAACCAGTAAACTTAAAATGTTTCTCAAACCCTACACCAGATGGCGCACCGAGAAACGCTGTTGATTATTGCAAATACTACCACTGCGCCATCTGTTATCGGAAATAGGAAACACGTTTTAAATATTTACAGTATTTTTTCTACATATACCTATACCACTGGTTTAAAAAAAAAATCAAACGTGAATTCTTCCTTCATATTTAACATATTTACACCTTTGCTTAATCTCACTGAGCATTTAATTTTACACCTTTCAGGTACTGACACGCCCATATCATTATACGTCATTCTTATCCATAAAAATGTCAAAAATTAAGTGTTGAAACATATTGGTTTTACCTTATAGTATATAAAGAATGAAGAAATCTGATTATGAACTGAAATACCGGTACAATACCGGTATTCAGAAATACAGGATAAAGCTGTCATAGAGTTCACACATGTCAAAACCAAAGGTCACTTTATCAAACGATGGCACAATTCTGGACTTGCTTTATCACACACACCACCAGTCCCTGTCCATAGAAAAAATATATATGGGCCTTTTATATGGATTATACAAAGATACGATACAATTGTACCGGTGAAAAATCGGTGACCGCAATCTGGACAGTGGATACTGACCACAAGGCTACCTATATATAGTATAGTGTACTATATTATGGGCAGAATAAATGGAGAACGACAAGCAGACACACTCCATGTTTTATCGCAAATGCGAATCTGAGTTGTAAGTTGTAAGGGCACGAGTCGGTCGGCTTTCCATACAAAAAGACCATTGCAGCTGCCTTATATTCCATCTTCCTTTCTTCCTATTCCTTCTTCCCTCTCTTCCAAATCAAACGCCTAACCATTAACCACTATCCATCAATTTACTTTTGTTGAAACAAAATTTCCAAATTCTAACATATCACAGTAGTATCCTTAATTTACAACCTAACTACCAATCTGCACCAATAGATGGCGCTGCAAGTCTCCTTGACAAAACTATTTTATTACAGTAATCTGAAAATTAGTAATGGGCATTAATTATACAAATTTCCCAATATATATTTCAAACATCAAGACTTACTGCCCACCCTGTAAAGTGATTCACCCACATATTTCACTGTACCACTGTCCCAATTAAGCGGCTGACCCACTTAACCGAAGTCTACAAAGTCCTATTCTTCAATTTTTTTTATTTGAACCTGGCAAATTGTGACTATTATCAACTATTATTCAAAAAGTATTAAAAAGCACATCGCAGCGCCATCTATCAAATCAGTTCACTTTTTATGTCCCTAAGGTCCATTACCTAAATCAAGACAGTGACAACTAAATATTTTCAAAGGTTTGATGGAAACTAAGTTGACAGTAGGTGAAAATCAAAACATTCTTCATGTAACCTCTAATAAAACATTTTGGATCTCCTAGTGGCGCCCTCTAGACATTCACTTCATGTACTACGTTTTGCCCATTCAAATTTCATAGCCGTTCAAATAGTTGGGACCTTTATTCGCGTTCCTTATACAAATCCACGAATAAAAAATGAGCACAAACATATAGAGAGAAAAACGAAATGGAGGTTCCACAAATAAATGTCTGATCGATCCATATTTCATTTTTGCAATGCAAGAAGTAATGCACCCACTTTTGAAGGAGGAGGAGGTGGAAGGGGGACTGGCTAAAAATGCAAAGGAATGTTCGTATTTCTTCTGTCAAAAGCCCAAACCCCCACCCCTTTACCCCTATAACCCATCTGGATATACAATAACACAACATTCTCATGGATAATTTATTTGTTCATATCGATTCCTTAGTTTGTGCACATACATAGTATGTCTAAACTCACAATTTAGAAAATGGCTTCTGGGACCTAACCCCCCCACAACCCAAAAAATCTTCATACAACCCAGCAGAAACAATACAATTTTTATACTGAAGTTGAATTCATGGAATAACATTTTTTCCCATTTTATTGCTTGGTTCACTATTCACTATTGCATTGGGCAAGTACTTGTGATTCACCCTCAGCCCCCTTTTCCTTTTACACCATTTCGACCCTTTATGACCAGTAATCATGGAGCAAAACCTAAAGGTC
Organism: Glomeris marginata; assembly: GCA_034696005.1. Lineage (NCBI taxonomy): Eukaryota > Metazoa > Arthropoda > Diplopoda > Glomerida > Glomeridae > Glomeris > Glomeris marginata. Next base: position 21,998 of record JAQFZQ010000266.1, on the reverse strand, counting down.
GTTAAGGTCACTGCCCTCATTACAATTAATCGCCATCAAACACCAACTTATTATAACTTCTTCAAGTGTGAGAACACAATAACATGGGTCCTAATGAGTACATACATTGTACCGAACACAAATTCCCCGATTTTCATTATGTGTGAAATATACCTCAGTGAAATCACAACACCAAGATGAAAAACTTAATTTTTAAAAAGTAATAATACATTTTCAATGTCGCATTTTAATGCAAAAAAGGACATTTTCCCTGACTTTTTAAATTTAGTTATAAGAACCAATTTTATACTGTATACGGATTCACTCAGTAATATTTTTAATGGAATTCTGGGATTATTTTAAAATATATGTATTAATGTGTATAAAAAAAATACTGTAATGCAATTATTTAAAACAAAATTTCATATTTCACACATGGAAATAACAATTGCATCATTTTCCTTTCAAATATAAATAAATGCACCAATAATTAATACAACATGACGTCATTATGTTCACGCAAGGTTCACATATTAAACAATAAATTATTAAGAAAACACTTGTACATACATAATATTAAAATAAAAACAGCATTTCTTACCTTTAAAATAGGAAGATAAAAACCTTTTCCCAGATGGTTTAATGATTCATTGAGTGATGGATAAAAGGATGGATGACTGTAATGGCAAAAACAAAAACATAAGCTCAACATTTTCAAAAAATATTCAGATAGAGGATTTTAGTGAATTTTACATTCGCTATTGTCATCAAACAATAACACGTAACTTGATATTTTAAGAAAAAGAAAAAATTAAATATGTGAGCGAACAAAATAAACGTTGAATCGCAAAATAAAACTGTCTTCAAAAAACGAGGCTGCGATTGTCGCTACACCTAGCGGCAACTCGCGCAAACACAATCGAACGTGGCGAACCTGAAACGAAATTTCCGTTATTTTCCCAATTAATCGGCTCAAAACCTCGATTTAAAGTTGACAACACATTCGTCGAACATGCCACGATTCGATAACCTCAGTTATACGACGTTATTTTGGAGTTTAACTTACGAGAGAGATGAAATTAAACGGAATTTGCGGTTCGGAGAAATGCGCAATGGCGCTTGATTTTGGCGCGCTTCACGCCTACAACTTTTTCGTTCGGAATATAGTGATGACAGTGAATACAAAAAACGGAGATGAACTCACCAGCAATCGCGGACATGACAAGTAGAAGCTGATGGAAGCTGTTTAGTTGTCGATTTGTCGATTACACGGCCGGCACGTCACATCTCGCGCCCATCAAAGCAAAAGTGCGTTTAGTAAGTTGGCGGTGTCGGTGGATGGGCCGTGACGTCATCGACGGCCACTGCGCACGCGCAAAACGCTTCTCTTGGCTCACTCCCTTCGTTTCTCCCCCTAAACGCTATGATTGATGGACGCGTCCGACTTTGCATGACAATCGCGTGATGAATGGCCAATAAGAAGTTGAAATACTCGAGCATTCAGGGTCACAGGTGAGGTTAAAGTGCACCTTGAAAGACGATTGCCACCTATTTACCACTTGTTTCACTATTATTACTTCCTCCTCATTTGTTGTTACAGAAAAACAAAAATGCCAGGTGTTTTTTCTATAACTTTAAAGGGGAAAATCATATTTATTTCAATATATTAACTTTCAAAAATATCCTCAATTGAAATTACACAACTTTTCTTAAATGTCAATTTCAAATTAAATATTTGTAATCGTTTATACGGTTTACTTTTTAAAATAAAAAATTAAAAAACTAATGATTTAAAGGGGCACTGCATGGGGCTATTTGAAACAAATTTTCCATGGGCAACATTTTGTTATTCTTGTCAATTCAAATAATTATTCCTGAATTTTTTTGTATTAAAATGTATTACATTGACATTTTCAAATAAAAACCAGTAAATTGCAAAAAAATGTACATAAATTTTGCAGTTTTTTGCTTGTTTTATCAGTGAAGTTTTCTGCACAGACGACATAATATTACGAACAGCCCCTCATTTCAATTGTAGCTTAGCAACAACAATGTAAATTATTACAACAAACAAACATTTATTTAAGTAGCCCAATGTGCTAATTGTACATTACATTTCATTGTGCAAACTCGATGCAAAAACTGGACAACACAATTTACCAATGTTCAAGGTTAAGACATTGATATCAATCAAGTTACAAGTTCAACTGACTGGCAATTTTGTGGCATATAAAAATAAAATAAATAGCACATTTCAGCTGAATTATTTTAGAATTTTAGGGATACAGCTGCATTGCAAAAATACAATGATTATAAACGCCATTAAAGCGGATTTATTTTACTTTCTAATTCAAAACTTTCCTTATTTAGATTTATCCAGATTATGTGTATAATAATCAGGTTATTTTTATCACAATTTAAGCATAAAATAACTTTACAGAGAAAAACTAAGTGTTTGACATAATCTCTGCATGTGCAGAGTAGAAAATAATTTCATTTGGTATTATAATGTTGTATAATTCACTTTTAAGTATGCATTAATTATATTATGAACAGGAAATACTTTACCACTTAACATCAATAACATCTCCAAGCTTGCAAATTATAAAATACAACCCTCATTTAGGAAAAAATGTATATTTTAGCAGTAACTAGACAAGTTACTTATCAAATTGCCTGGCAAAAAAATAATACTGTAATAATTATAAGTGGAAAAATAGGAATTGGAGGAGAGCAACAAAAAAGAATTTGCAATTAATAAAAGGAAGGGAAAAAGTTAGAAATTCCTTTGGTGGCATCATTATTCGACATTCCCAGCATGCACCAAAAATGAGCAGAATAGGTGGATGTATAGGAAAAGGGGTTGTGTAACAGCCTAACTGAGTTGGAAAAAGTTCAATATGCTGAGAGGAGAGGTTAGATATTTATTGGGCAAGTGCAACCGCAAATGAAGAAAAGTTTCCCCAATTCCTTCATCTTTTTCTTCGATCTGAGAAAGAGAATTTCCGAATCATTCTCATCATCATCACCACCACCACCACCATGGCAGTCAGTCTCTTCTTTCACGTGTCCATGTCCCAACAAATACTTGAAGACCGTCGCGAATTCTCTACGTGTTCCGAATCCAAATCAAAAAATGCGTCTTCAATCAGCCGCCATTACTGCAAAATATTACAACTTTATTAATTGCACTTATTGATTTCGCATTAAATCCCCTAGTTTTTTCATTTCACACATACATAACAAAAAACCACTGCACCAGTTTCCCACTTTCCTCTAATATTCATAAATCAAATTCTTCTAATATGGATTTATTCCATTACACACAACCCAACTTGTGAATGTTTCAAATGAAAAATACCTTACAAAAAGGGCAAATTTGGGATTTTGTTGAAGAGTTATCATTCGTTCTAGAAACTTTAGGATAGAGCCAAAAGAATCTGTGTATGTTCTCCTTTTCTCATGCATTTTATCTAAAATATTCACACAGTGGTTATGTTTTAACGGATTTATAAATAAGAGCAACTTTGGTGTTACGGATGAATTCTTGTTGCGGATCTTTCAATCATCTTTTTTCTTTTCTAACTTTCCACAAACTTAAATTCTACTGGAAAATCCATTGTGTAGTAGGTTTTTGAACAGCTGTCTATACTACTGTATAATGTTACCCCAACTTTTGCCGCATTTGAACTGGAATTCTACAAAAACTTTGCGGATAGGATCCGCAAAATCATAATTTTTTCATCATTCTGAAACTCTCGCAATCAATACCCAAAAATGTGATACTTTGCAAAAGTTCTTATCTTACATGTGTCTATCTATCCATACAAAAAATATGAATCAAATATATGAGATGGGGTGGTGAACCGTAGGGTGAACCCACCGGTTGATTTAACATGGGAAGACCCCCAAAAAAGCTAAGTTTAATAGTTATTTATATTTGAGGCTGTGTGTACTTCACTATAGATCATTCTGCCCTTTGATGCACAATCATGGACCACAATGCATTGCTTTCTGACCCAACTAGAGTGTTTCCTCTGATCTTACTATAGATTCTAAGGTCTATTAGCTGAAAAGTTAAAATTTGTGCTGGAGAATAGTTGTATAAATTGAATATTGGATGGTTAGTGATGCAGGAATCATGAGATTGGCTTAATTGTTGTGTGTGGAGTAAAAGGAAGGGTGTAATGTAAGAGGATCCATGCATGGGGATGTTCATGGGATACAAGTCATGGGATTGGGGTGAGCACATAGGGGAGATATCGAGTGCTATATGCTGCTGGTTAGTTGTGCAGGCAAAACGAGGAATTGGAAGAAAGTGAAGTTAGCACTTAGCCACAGCTCCATTCAGTGATTCCGATCGGACTTGGCTAATGCCAAGCAAAGAATCAATTAGGAAGGCAACGAAAGTCAAGCTTAGTGCTAAAACCATTCTTCGCTTTGCCACCTCTCTCTCTCTCTCTCTCTCTCTCTCTCTCTCTCTCTTCCCATCAACGGTCTTCAAGCATCGACTAACCGAATGAAGCAAAAGACCAATATTCTGTTCGCTTCGGTCACCATCGCAACCAATAATATCTCCATTCCACCACTGGCTCAACACACACACACACAAATACACACACATTTTGTATAATTGGCAAGAGCACCTACCCTTCAAAAATATTGACAACAAACCAAAGGCCAACTCTCTCCCCTCCCAAAACGCAAAGATCTGTGCCAGTGACAACTTTTCTCCCCGCAAAACTCTTGTTTGTCTCATCGTTTTGCATCCAATCCAGACACTAAAATAACACTATGCTATATATCATATATAGTCTGTACGAGATAGCAACCAACTTTTTCCTGTACAGGGTGAACCCTAATAGATAAAGGCCAAGTTTGCTATTGATGTACACATCCTAAAGTTAAACTTTTGGTTAAACAACAACAGCCACAAAATTACCAAACTTCAAATTATTATTATACACATTCAAGGCATCATGTTTTATATTCAAATTAAGTTTATAAAAAATGCACAAATAGTTTTATGTTTTATTTCACATATTCATAAAATTTTAAGGGATTCATGTGATTTGTTATGTATAACTATCTTTCACTTTATGCAATTTGTGTCCTGGAAAAGTTACAAATATCTTTGAAAATAATAGATATTTTGAAATGAAAGTTTAGTAGACACTCTGTGCAATAAAAATTATAATTCAGGTTTATAAGCTGATTCAGTTTAATTATATAAAAACTACAATGATTCAAATTTTCCTCATGTTCAGCAAAACAATCTAAGTTTTGCTTGGAAAATTGTGGGTTTTTGAAAGGAATATTTTAACTTGTGCTGGTATTTTCCAGTAGTAACAATAAAAGAAATCTAAATTTGTGCACTGCAGTCAATGAAAATGCCATCTATAGGCCATCTATAGGCAGGTTTTCTCCTAACAACAAAACCTTGGTTTTTCTATATCTATTCTACCACAAATAACCTTTGACAATTTCCCCTAAAATTTGCGTGCCACTGAACAAGTGTTCCGTGCTTGCTAAAAGGGCTTAAAGGCTAAAGCTGGGACCTGAAACCACGCAACACACAAAATACTCTATCCCATCATGCTTTTCTTCTATATATGTAATAATGTCAGAGTTAAGCGCATGTACGTGATTGGTACATACGTATAGAGAAAAAGGAAACAAAATGCCTCTATGGTAAGTATAAGGTCCATCTAATGAGGATAAAGCCCCATGCGATTAGGGTGGGAATTTGGGAAAAGACAAACGACGAACAAAAATGGCGTATTGCTCACTAATTGCGTTACTGTATTTACTGTATTATGTTGCCATTAGACCCCCATCACGCTATGCATTATGGTCTATCAATGTGCCCCATGTCACCTAAAGTCACCCAAATATAGTAATGGGAAAAATATTTGAAATGCAGCAAAATATATAAATTTGTCATGGCCCATACCATGGAAATTCAACTTTATAATACGAATATGATGTATACAATAATGTACAAGTTCGGATCATAGTGCTGCAGATCCGCTTGAAGGATTTGAATGTGTGAACATAAAAGTCATATTAATGGCCCATAAGTTCTGTTGGAGCTTGAGATTATAAAAATGGTCTTCAAAGGGCATGAATGCTGTCAATATATGCATTGCAATTTTCAATGTTCAGATGAAGACATATAATGGTCTTTTGATTTTGCCGAAATTACATGTTTGCTTGGCACGCCCCAACCAATAAACACTTTCATCTTCAAACTTTCCTCAAACAAATCCTTGCCAAACCCTTTCAACAACCGTGTAACATGCATTTATCTTACATTGTATAAATCAAACTGGAAGTTCTGATATGACTTTTGAATGTTTCAAAATAAATTGAAGAGCTAATGTGACAATTTATAAGTTTGAAGAGCTTATTTTTAGTTAAGAAATATATTTATTTAAATATAGTACACAAAATTCAACTTGTGTAGTACAAAATAATGAACTGTATTTCAAAATAATAGTTTTAAAATGAAAAAGAAGATGAGAAAACAGTACTATATGAATGCATGGGAACACTTTAATTTCAATTAAATTTCATAACTTAAAAAATAACTCTTCAAACTTAGTTTGAAATGGTAATTTATGCAATTCAAATGCGATATTTGTATAATCATATTCCTGATGCAACCCTGTATAGTTCTGGATAGTCCTTTCCAAAAGAATAATGAAACATTTAGTTTGGTATAAGGTTTTCTTTGTAGTTGAATCACTGTTCGAGGTTGCCATTTGAGGTTGCTATTCGAGGTTATTATCTTATTATAGAAAGTGACAGCGTTTAAATTAGTAGTATGTATAACATTTTAAGCAAGTTTGAAATAATTTAATAAAGGAAATGAATAAGTAGTATTTGTTTTATGTACATACCTGAGTCTCTGTTTTCCGCAGAATGAAAACTTTTCAAAAGAGTTGAGGTTCTGCTGCATCTTGTTTGTTTTCTTCCTTCTCTATGTAGTTCAGTATATCTGATGTATTGAATGCATCAGCCAGGGCTTCAACTGACGTGTCAGGTCCATCAGGTGTTGACTTGGACTGCAAGGACTTTCTAGGCAAGGGCACAGGCCTTCCACTTCCAGTCAGGTCCAGAGGCTTGGGAGCAGGTTTGGGCTTTGTGTTACTTGGTCTGTCCTGTTTCCTCTGTAAAGCTTCCATCAATTCGGAGATGTCGTCGTCCACACTGAAATACAAATCACCAATATCGATTATAATCGATCATTAACATTGTATATTTATTGTTTAATTGCTGTAAATCGTCGAAAAATGCTACACTTTTAAATAAATTAGCAATTTCACATCAATATTTTAAAGTTTGTCACATAAGAGATCAGCTAGCATAGGAGAACCTCCTAACTTAATTACCCCTTCGAACTTTAAGTACCTACTACTAATAACTTTTTAAACCAATTTCCATATGGATCTTGTTACAACACTTACTTTTTATGTCTATTGAGGAGACTAAAAAATACAATTAAAAAATAATGAAAACATTTTTTTGCTTTACATTGAAAAATTTTACATAAATAAATAATAAAAATATTGAGAATGTTTCAGGACTGCATCAGGAATGTAATTTTTAAATATACATTAAACTACTTTTCGTCAAAATATTAGTTGAATCGTTTTTCGAGGCTGTGTTTCAATAGAAACTTGTCAACATGGCAACTGAATGAAGTGAGTTACAATGATCTAGAAGTTTGGGTGCGAAACAATAATTAGAGAAGGAATAAAAACAAGTGTGTGTAGCTTTCTTGGGATTGGGACTGTCAAAGGTCCACTTGGAAAGTCGGAATCAATTTTGGGGATTAATCCCACGTGGGATTGTGGCAAAGGGCCATTGACGTCGCACAAGTGCTGCATTCATTTATCAAAATTGATTGAAACGTATGAGAATTGCCAATACAATGCAACATACAGGACCTACTTGTTGTACGTCTCAAGTCATAAACCCTTTTTACTTGTAAACCTCTTTATGTAGTAGCTTATATTACCTCAAATTACAAACAATGTCCATGCACAAGTATGCATGCAATTAATCCTAATATTTTATTTGTATATAGGTGCAAAATTCAATTCATTTTCATTCATTTCAGTGTTAAAACTTTAAAATTTGTTAGCAAATGAAAAATATGACTTTACTCTCATTTTATTTATACCTAAAAACATGTAAACAGCTTATTTTCTGTTGAAAAATTTGAAATATTTCAGTTTGCACTCTATAATTTCTGCAACATGCTTTGTTTTTAAAAAAAATGGTAACTTTTAATGGTAATTTTTAAATTATCCTCAAGAGTCCATTAAAATGATGACCAATAAAGTATATACAATTATAACAGCAAGACAAATGCACAATGTAAGGAGGGGAAGTTGATTATAAAGGAGAATTTAAATTAATTGAGTTGATCTATACTGCTAAAAATTCCACTGCAATAATACACACACAATATGAGTAAATGTTGGGGAATTTGAACAACAGCAGGTGTTCATTTTCTTTGCAAAATGTTTTGGGATGTGGACGAGGTGGTGGAGTGGAAAAAGGGGGTACATAAAGGGATGAACTGCACCGAAAAGAGGTGTGTGTGTTTGAATGGGTGTATAAAAAGGGAGGAAAAGAGAGCATTGGCACATTTCACACCCAGAACAAGTAAAACATCTAAAATGGGGGGCTCAGTGCAAAAGCTATAGGGCACAAAAGTGTCCTTCTATAAAGAACCATCTGAGTGCATCCAGTAAGCAACAGGTGAGCTGCACCAGGAATGAAACCGAGGCACTGAAGGGTGCAAGTTTTTAACACCTGCCACTTCCATTCAATCACCTCCACCTCAAACTTTACCTTTTTACGACCCCAATGTGGTCAGTAGGTACCCAAATATATACTGCACCTCTAAATTAAATCCTCGTTAGCACAAACTTGGAATTAACACACTATACAAAGTATTAGCTCACTGCAACAACACATGTTCACTGTAATAATCATTAAATTTTAATTGGAAAGTAATCCTTATAATTTCTCTTATATATAGGCATACTTTATGCAAAATATAAGGTACAAAGTCACAATTTAAACACCTTTAAGGTGTAAACAAAGTGCCCTATATAGATGCAATATTTATTTATATGTAAATTACAGGTCCAATAAACTTTTGTGCATGTACAATTCCCATTCTGTCCATCTGTTTCCTATTTTTACTACTACCTTGAACTTCTGTGCAGTGGTGTACCACTAAACTTGGAACACACAAAAGTTCAAAAGTTGCGCAATCTCGGAACGAATCTCCAGGCTTTTTCTTCCATTGATGGAGAAATTTGTAAGGGGGTTACTGGGGGGACCTTGCAATCCCCTAGCCTAATAACTGTCCTGTATTTTACCATCAGTGTACTGAAGGGGTGGACACATGTTTGACGAAGAATCTAGTTGTGGGGAAATATACGACTGGAGCAACAAGAAGAGGCCAAGAAGATGGCATAATGGCGGCCAAAGGGCTCAAAACCAAACAATGCCAAGAGAGAGCAAGAAAAAAGGTGTCCAAAAAGGATTATGGCCAACTTTCGTCTCTTATGCCCTTTTAAAGAGACCTTAATGGCACCATACCTTGATGTACGATGCTACCATGTCCAAAGCTCTTACTAAATGTCACCAAAGAAGCTAAACACAGTGAACACCATCTGGATCTCTCTTCACTGTATATATGTGTGCTACTGAATCTGCTCTGAACTCAATGCAACCATTGCTCAAGTTCAACCAAGTGAACTTTTCAAGAAAAGCACCATGCTAGCTTCAATCTGTATCTTCTAGTTGTACATTCAGTATAGGGGCAAATAACACAATGACAAAGACTTGGTCCTGGTCATGGACATGGCCCTGGATACAGTACAGTCAATAAAAGTTGTGTCTATAAAGAAACCACAAAACTTCCAAAATTTCCTCTATTATATTTTTTAAAGAAATCATCACTGTTATTTTATTGAACATAATGCTGTCATTGCTGTTGATTAATTATTGCACATAAAATTATCAAACTGAATTGTGTTAATTCCTAAATATAGGCCTATATTTTTAATTTAATAACATTTATTTTCTAGGATTTTCCAACTAGAAGTTAATTCAAGTCACTTTTTCTTATTTTATCCTTTTTAATAGAACTATGCAATTTTCTCATTTGTAATATAACCTGCTACAATTTGTTTTATTGTGTCCTATGAGCCAAAATGAAATTTAGACATTTTAGCACATGGTTTCAACATTTATAATTTTTTTCCAAATAAACACAGTTGTCAGATAATTGTGAGCTCCACTTATTTTGTTATGCATTGAATTGCCATCAAAATAAACAGTGTATTCACATCATATGCCCTACAAGCCTTATATATTTCTACATACTGTATACAGTTACACAACAAGTCATTAAAACGCAACTGGAGACTTGGTCCCCATTCTTCCCAGCAAAACTACATATATGTATACATATATACTTCTCACCCCAGTAGTATAGTAATTAATACACCTCACAGTTGGTTGTCATGGCAACGACTATTGGCGTCACCAACGGATTTCATTAATATATGGTCACACCAATCGCACCTTCATTTATTTCTCCAATTGAGAGCTGAAACACTTGCAACAGCCAAATTGCAATCAAATTTACTCAGAATATTCTATTGTGGTGACAATTACTGAAAAAAGAAAATGCTTCAAGTAGCCAATAGTATATATTTTACCATATCAAATTACAGGTAGGTACCTATATATGACAACTTAAATGGAAAACTTTATAATTAAAACTGGATGGAGAAATGGAGAGAAAGAGCAACTAGGCTTATATTTATCTATCTATACATGTAGACATATTTACCATTGGGAGATGGACAGAATAGACAGATAGACATTTGCCATTGGGAGATAGTGCAATAATAACGTTAACAATGTATATATATTGAATGTTGCCAATGAAAAAGGGTGATTAAATAGGATATAGGGTGGACATAGCTGTTGGCAGCAAATGCAAACACTACAAGTTGGTCCATGTATGTAGTAGTAGACTTTATCATGTGTGAGAAACAGGCACCAATCCGGAAGAAGAGCACAACTGCATGCTTATATTGTATATAATTGCCAGATGGACCTTTCTTATTCGCAATCAACATCTATCCATCCATCCATATCCATCCAGTGCCAAACTCTCACCCAAAGGGTTGAATTTTAGCCCTTTGCTTTAAATTCACCAACCGTCCCTTTCACCCAATTCTTCCTTTCCAGGGCCCTTATATCCTGTCAAGCCTGCAAAGTCTGCACACATTGTGCACACTTTCAACCAATTTCCCAACGTGTGCCCCAACTGCTCATTGAAAACGGATCGAAATTAGAATTGGGACAAACAGAGGTTGTCAACAGGACCTTTAACCCTTTCATACCTCCTATCGACGCCTGTGGGTGACCCTAGGGTTCACATAGGGCATTTAATACCACCCCCATAATCCCTTTCCTGTCCGACTGTCACTCTGCTAATTATTTCCCATAATCAAACTACTCTATATAGGTCTATACAGTTGGAACTAATCATATTTTCCCCAGCATGTAAAATTATATACAAGGTAACATGAGATCATTTTAGGACATAGGAGTCTACTATAGAGACTCCATATTAATATATACAGTACGTATACCATATAAAAGATCACTTTATATTTATATAGAAACCAGGTGGAAGAAAAATCTAGAAGTGTTACTGACCTCTTCCAGTCAGTGACCTTTTCCAACATTTTTAACCCCATTTTTCAGTTTTCTATAAAAGCTAGGGCCATTAGGGGGATTTAAATCTGGAGTCTGGAGACAGTTTTCTATTTTACTGTATAGAAAAAATCATAATAAGCAGTGTGATTAAGTGATTAAAAATTCAATATAGATTAAAAGTTCGTCCAACTTTTATAAGTTGAAGTGCACTTTTGTCAATATACCAGGTGACACTGAACTACACTTCTTTGAAATAATTTCAACCAACAAGATGATTTTAGGAATTCATCGTGGAGAGCATTAACCTAAACATAATCATAAATCTATTCACATAAAACTAATAATAGAATTTCATTGATCCAGGCCTGTAATAGGTAGGTAATTTAAAAAGTGGAATTTTAGAATCTTGATAAACACCAAAAACAAGAATTATTTCATTATTTTTACCTTTATACTGATGTTCATTAGAACTTTAAAACTTATATTATCTCAGATTTCTGAGCAGGTTAGCCTCATATTTAAACTTTCTTTTAAATTTAACAAATTCCTGAAAGTCAACATCAAATGAAAAACTATGTGAAATATTTCCAATTCAATGTCCATTAAATCAATTCAATTTACAAACAAATCAAGGAAAACAAGATATACCTACTTGCAAACAAAAGGTAGGTATATGTATACAGTAGCACAAAAAATAGGGAGAAAGAATAGTGTAATTGTTTAGTGTATTCAAGTGAAGTGGCTCACAATCACTGATATATAGTGTAATAGAAATCGGTATAGATGGAGGAAAAATAGGTTATATAGGAGAGGATGAGAGTGACAAGCACTAGAGGGCGTTACTGGCAATATGTATCCAACGTGGCGAAAAATAATAGCCTTAGGGCACAATTGGCACCGAACAAACACATTGATGGTTATTTCTGGTCCCATAGTAAAGCTACAGGATAACTGCATTATGAACACCCCATATTTTATTGGTAAAAGCAACGTCTGCCCTCATCCACTAATCAAATCTCATCTCCAACCGAGCCTGTTATTATTTATTCCCATACCATGTCTATACCCAAAATCCACATCAACTTCCAATTCTAACAATTCAAATTGCCCCACATGCTTTAAAACACTGACATGGGGCAATATCGTTCCATACAAGTGACCAGCATCAAAGTTATAGTGTGACACTTATTGAAACAAAACAATTAGCTATTTATTATGCAGCTGACCATGCAATTCTCTAATCTAAGTTATGTCCAGGTTATCAATGGCCAAGTTTGCAAACACTAATGTCCAAAACTTACTTTTTCACCAAATAAAACACCAGTAATTGCCCAAATCTTACTCTGGAGTAGAAGACAGTGCTTTACAGAAATCTTATGTCTTAATAAATTATTTAATGTTTGAACATCATTTTCTTGCAAACATGCACTTCTAAAAGTTATATGGAACAGCAGAATGCATGTAGAAAGCTTGCAATTCAACAGTATCAGAGAGTTTTACTATATCATCCTATACCTATACATACATGCTGCTGCAGCTTTAAAAAGCTTTTATAAGGGTTGCCAATTACTGAATCATACCATTAATTCTATAGCCAGGTATTAAAAATATAAGTCCATGTATACGTACGTTTACCCATTTATATGTTGCAAACTATATGCAATAAGGAGGGAATAAGCAAAACCGCAATATTGCCAGACTTTTGCACAAGCCTGCATATGACAAATGACAAACCCTGCCTTACACAGTTCAATTGCTTTCGGTGTAGGTGCAAGCCTACCTACATGAAATTGGGGGAAAAAAGTGTAGAATCACCAGGGTAGCATCCTGGCAACGTCCATTGGTGCCTGGGACCTCTGCAACCATTGATATTTGTTGGACACCAAAAGCGCGAAAAATGATAGCCATGATCACATCCCGGTTTCAATAAACAACTTATTGTGATGGCATCTGTTCATTCCCCACATCACCATCTATAGGTATATAGTGGTAGCACAGGTCTTAAAGTAAGGGCCTCTCTGTGCATCAGGAAGGAAACTTGCACCCAAGCAAAAAAAAGTGTCATTATTATTATATATGGACTAATTGGGATATATAAGGTGGCCAGGCGTCCATATTGCATCAAGGATTTGGTTCAGTCAATCGGTGTTGCCGAGCATTTATTATATAGGAAAACTGATGCCTGTATCCGAGGACCCAGGACAGGAGCTGGCACACAGCAGGGTACACTTTGCAAACCCCTGCTTCTGAATTTCAAACTTTTGTCATCATCTCCGTATAGAATACATATATGTACAAAAGAATCCATGGCACTGCACTGGAGAATTTATTTATTGCCACAAGATCCCACCAGGGGTCATATAATAACGAATGAAGCGAGAAATGCTATAGGACCTATATATACTGCTCCAATCTCCAATAATGCATTTCTGCCACCATTAAAAATGACACACTTCTTATATATGTGTAAACGAAAAACATGGAGACAGTTCCCCCCAACAAGTTCTACCATTTGGCTATACACAGTAGGCTTAAAATAATAATACTATGTATGCAAAAGTGTAAATATTCCAAAACTTTAATAAATACTGTATGTGAAGAAGTACTAAATCTGAAACTCACTTATTATATTATAAGTGTATACCAGATTGAAAATATTAATTACTATACATTTTACATGTACTGGCGGAGTATGTGGAAGAGTTTGAATGTGATCAAAGTATAAGCTGTGTATTTGCAACCAGTGTATGACAAGCCAATCAGATCAGATCTAAGTATAACTCCTATTCCTCAATTAAACCTGTTGAGCTGCAGAAGGTTTTCCATCATTTTAACTGCATGAAAGTATTTAAAAAAAGTACTAAAAACTGCAGGATTTCCACTTTTAACTGCACAAAAGCAGACAGCAGGCTTTTCATACTTTCATATGTATGTTCTAAATAAAACTGCAACGTATATATGATAGCTCAATCAATAAATATTGCTTAGAAATTTTATGATAACATTGTCTATTGAACTTCAAATTAAGATTCCCATGATTCCCATGATTTTAAGGATAAAATAAAAACCAATTATAATTCCAGGATATTTCCAAGTTTGTTTTCCAGTTTAATAGACACCATGGAGAAAGTTTTGAGGGGTGGTGTTACAAAACCATGTCATTTCACCCTTTTAAAACCTTTACTACATTTACCTTTTTATTTAAAAAGTGATTTCCTAGAAATATAATGTGTTTGAGCAGGTGAAACTAACAGAACCATGAAGATGAAGTATGGACATTGTGAGATTTGATAGGTGGAAAAAGGAGAGTATAGGGGGTTAGGGGTTGGGGTATGGTGGTGCAAAACAATCAATGATCGGGGCAATTGCGATAGGGACATACGTGGGCCATTAAGAGTTTTAGTAGGCAGCTTCGGAAAGGTCCATTGGGTGACCAAGGGGCAAAAACTGGCATCATTATATAAGAAACGAAGCCATTTCTAAGAAATATCAAACCTCCCACAGAGCCAGACGCTTTCACTTTCGCCAATAAATAAACTTCTTGCATGAAAAACTTGCACTATATATAAAATCCATCCTTGCATTGACATTAAATAAATCCTCATGTAAAAACACACCATTCAATCTGGTAAACCATGGACCTATCATGGATAAAAACATGTTTTCAAATATTTACATTTCACTTTGCATTGCTTTCATATTTTTCAATTAATTTAGCAATTTCCTGTCAACTTAAAAAGTACATGTTCAATACAAAACCAAATTAATCGAGTTAATTTCTTCCAAAATTATCTTATTATTTTTTCATATAGACAATGAAATATGCATTTTAGTTATTTCTGTCTCAGGAATTTAAATAACTTGCAATAATATTTATTAGCATATGGATTAAATTGCTGATATAGTAGTAACATGATGGTGAATTGTATTGGATTTTCGTAGAGACTTTTAGCAATGTGAAGGTGAAATGAAAGGGGTCCATCTCCCTACTATTGATCCCCTATCCCATCCCTGGCCCCAATTGCAATAATCACAAACTGCACATATCTCCCTCATCTTGTCATGGTCATAGCCAACAGTCCCCTGTCACGTGCACCACTCACTGACCATTGCTTTTCGATATAAAAGGGAACCTCCATCACAAAGTGCAGTGCAGCAAAAAGCCCATTTGCAAAACTGATCAAACCAAAACACTAACATATAGAAAACAAACAGTGATTATTTCCCACTCAACAAGTCACCCATTCATTGTGCAATACTTTCAGCAAAATCGCACATTGCAAATTAACAATATTAAATTTCATTAACAAGATCACGTAGTTTCAATTTATTACATGTGGAACATTAGTGTTTTCAATACTTCCCAAAATGATTATTTATCTTAAATGTTATTAAACTTGTGACAGCATAAGGATTTATCCTATTTATAATCATCAATCATTATCAGTAATGTTAGTATCAATTAATACTATTTATATACCATTTTTCAATTGAAATGTTATGTATAATTATTGCAACATCAATTTGATGCTTTGCATCATTTTTAAAAGCATTTAATAATAGTGTGAAAATTTAAAGTTCCAGTTCCAATACTTTTTCTAGCATATGGTATATGTTGCGCCATCTGGTGGCAAAAGTTATTTGTAAACCAGCAGCACTCTCTTAATTTATCATAATAAAACATTGAATTAAAAACTCTTCGATTTTCTTCCCAACAACTTATTTCCATACGATTTTTACTATTTCTAAATACAAACTACTACATTATACTCATACTTATTTATCAGTAACATTCACGATTTGATTTCAATACCAATCATACTTTATCATTATATATTAATTACAACAAAAAGACTACGATAGAATATGTTTAAAAAAGATTATGCACAATACCTTAAAAGCTGGATTTCATCATAAGCACTTTGGAAGTCTCCTGGAGATCCTAATGTAGAAGAATGTCTCATTGGATTTTTGATTTCAGTCATCTCCTGGTCCGGTTTCGCTTCAAACAAGTCACTTTCTTTATATGTAGAAGGAGCTACATATGCAAAAATCAAATGAAATATATAAGCTGGTCATCTCACATTGATATAAAGATATTCAGATCCAGAAATAAATATAACCAAACAAAAATAAGACTTTCACTAACAAACAACACATATACAGTAATTTAATAAATTAAAGAAATACTACCAACTCACTGAAAAAGAATGGACTGTCAGTAGGAGACAACATGGAGGAGGACTCAAATGAAGGTGTAGTAGCTGCTGCATTTTGTTCAGATGTAGAAAATATATCAGCTTCTTCTTCACGCATGTTGTCTTTCACAAACAAATTTCCAGAGCTGCAAATGTAAAAAAATGTAATTACATTAAAAATGTTTTATTGTGGAATAGAACAGAAACATTAATACAGAAAGAAAATTAAGTAATTATAAGGTTTTATTCAATACATATTTGATTGAGTCACATATATGAAATACGTAACCCGCAATATTTGATTTCTGGATATTTATTTACCTTGAACCTTTCACTGGTTTGTTATCTGGCAACTGTACAACCTCCCTGACCTCTTCAAATATATCGAAATTATCTTTGGATGGGCTGTTGTTAACAGTGGATGTTTTCTTATTGAAACAAGTTTGTTGATGTTCGCAATCTACACAATAAAATTGCATTGTTTACATGCTCATATTTGTAATTTGCATTTGTATTATTAGAAAATATACAAACCGAAAAATTCCTGAAGCATTGGAAGGCACTGATGATGCATATCAACTAGATTTGCAAAGAATTTGTCAGCAAATATCCTTCTTTCTTCTGTATCTTCCGACTGCAATTTATGCTCTGTGCCAATGTTACATAAGGTATTTTTTGGAAATTTGCGGCAAACTTTGGTCAGGAAGTCTTCAATCTCTCGGAATGTTTTCCAAACCTAAATATAACAAAAAATATACATAGTTATTTTAGTCAATGAATGTTATAAAAAATGCAAATTCCTCTCACCACAAAAACAGCATTGATGGATTCTCCATTGGAATTACGGGTTAATTCTGAGATATTTGTTGAAACAATTATTTCATATTCAATTGTGGCTCCTCCTAAAGGACCTGGGACTTCTTTGAAGCGTGCTACATTTATGGATAGATCCATTTTGGGACGATGACAGAAATTGTAGCAGATTCTGTTAAAATAAAAAATAATCCAATGTTATCAAGGGATCAAAAATTTATTCCATAAAACCGAGTGAAAAAACCACTGCACAATATTTCACAAATGGTTGCATTAAATTGGTTTGATGAGAAATTGTTTGAAACTTGCATGCAATTTATTGCTGAGCAATAAATGTCATGTGACTCGCAGGTTTAGTTACATTTCATGGCATAAAATTGCATGGAAACTCGAATTGTGCAAGCGCACATATCTCTCACGTTCATCACGGCGTAACTTATAATATATATGCAACCATTTTGCAAGTAACACTTATTTTATCATCCTCTAATTTCCACAAAACATGCTTTAACATGATTATTACCTATGCTTGAAAGCAACATACGCCTTATTTTTGGTTCCGGCAAACGCAGCAAAGCGTCAACAAATCTGCCCCAGAATTTCGTGGGCGGATCTGCAAAAACTAAACAAATAAATAAGATCTCACACTTCGAAGGTAATTGCTGTAACTGCTGCGTATTCTATGAGACCTTCTAACTTGGACCTGATAGGCCAATCAAAACAAAGTCCAAATATGATTGGCTTAAAAGGGTTGATGACGTCACTATATCGGGTGTAACGCAAATTCGCTTAATTTATACGCTAGATGGCGCCACCTCACCCGATGCCTCCCGGATGTCTCCCTGATCTTGCCTGAAAAAGCCGAAGAAGGTTCGGAACTTTTGGTTTCGCCATGGCCGCCACATCAACTGCTCGAGGTTATTTTCACTAAAATAGACGGCTTTCACATGCAAATATGAGTAATTAATGTTTTTGTGCACAATCTAGGTCAATTTATGACGGCATTTCGCAAGTGGCTGTTCCAAAGGAATCGCTACAATCAAATGGGTTATTTTTTGCATATACCTTATTTATATCTACATATATTATTGGTTAATAAATTGTAATTTACACGTTAATATTCTCACATTGAAAGGACTTCTTCATGATGACTTGTTGAATGAGGATATTCCGGAAGTTAAAGAAGCACTAAGACGTCTTCCCCAGAAACTGCAGGACGAAAGAGTTTATCGTACATTGAGAGCAGTTCAACTGGATATCCTTAAGAATATTCTTCCCCAAGAACAATGGACTAAGTTCGAGGAGGTAATATTAACTACCTACAGTTATATAATCACTGTTTAAATCTCATAACCACACTTTTGCATGAGCTGTGGTCCAATGGGCCCAATTTATTTTCAATGGCTGCATATCCTACAAAATAAGTTAACATTTCAATGAACTATTTTTCTTCATAGGATGTGAGATACTTACAACCGTACTTGGACGAAGTGTTGGCCGAGGTGGCAGAGAAAAAACAATGGGACAAGCTGTGACCATGGAAGCAGATGGAAATTGATTTTCCTTTAGAATTATAATTACAATGCAGATGTAGATAAAGTATTACCCTGTTTAGAGATATAAAAGTGCAAATAAAGATGTGTACATAAAAGTTTTGGTTTACATACATGCAGCAACATTATATTTATGATATTAGAACATGCAGGGTGTCTACTAAACTTTAATTTCTAAATACATAAAGTGAAAGATAGTTATACATAACAAACTAGTATATTAATCCCTTAAAAAACTGATGAATAAGTGAAATGAACCATCAATTTCAAGTCTTAATTGGTATTTTGTTTCAAGCAAATTAGAACACAGAAATCAAACTAGTAAATTATGTAGTGTCACAAATGGTACATTTTCCAGAAGAAAAACTTTCTAGTTATCCTGCCAGCTTACCATGGGTTTCCTCCATCTGCTAATTAACTAGAATATCTTCCTAGATTCGCTACGGGCCCTGGTCCGCAGCCCATCTGCTTCCGCGAGTCAAAACACACGAAGGAAGAACCCTGGGTTAAAAACTCCAATGTGCATAGAACCTATTAGAATGTTGAAACGGTACATAAAATTTAAGAAAGTTTATTATTGAGGGAAACTACGGCAATATTATACAAACGGTTATCGTTCACTGTAAATGAAGTGGAAATTAAACCACTGAGACATTAGGAATTCAGCCAACCAAGTGTTTCGCAACTGAAATTTAACCAGGAATAGTTATATAAACACATTTACAGGTTTTCTGTTTACTTGTACATAACAGTAAGGTGTCAATACGACAATTTCTTTTATTACTTTTTATATAAAGCACTGTATTTCACATTTTGCATTAATTATTAGATGTATAGCTGAAAACACTGGGGCATCGTTCAATGTAGCAAGGTTAACTGGTGATGAGCAATATGTTTTACACAATTCCACTTATCCAAAAGGTGTGAAGGCGGTTCTTAAATTGTAAGTAAGCATTTTACGCAGGAACTCGGTTTAGAAATTACACACTTTTTTTTTTACACATTCCCACCAACCGACTGCTTTTTTGCTAATTTACCGAGGCAAGAGATTTTACTGTACACAGTTCAACAAGATTAATAATTCAGAATTTTGTAAAATATTCAGCACGATTTTCTCGGTGTACTATATCACATTGACAAAACCCTTCACGGGGGGCTCAAAATTTCATTCTTTTTAACAAGCCATGCATTATTTTGTTTTTTAGCATTGCATTCAATTAATTTACGGCCAGGTAAAAAGCTTTTTATGCTAACTTTCCTCACTTAAAACACTGGAAATAACAAGACTGACACCGAGAACATCCACGTTGAATCGTTACGCGGTAAACTTGCGGGAGAGTTTCAGCGCTACAAAAGTGGGCTTCGTTAACAAAAGGCAGTCTGTCTGAATAATAATAATCATAATAGGGAAATTCATAATGGTAATGTAATGTGGTGTAATGTAATATAATATAACAAAAGCCTCTACTATTTACAGGTAGTATTGATATGTTCAAATCAAAAAAGCAAGTCGAGGAGGAAACAAAAAAGCATTGAGCACACCTGGACTGCGATGCTGAACACAAATCAGCAAGAAATAAGTTAAATGTCACAAATTATAAGCGTGGTAAATATATAATATATGTATAGAGAGTTATAACCGTACGTTAGAATTACAAAGATGAACGCGGGGGGAAAAATGGCCACCAATAGACGTGTGGACTTCTTTCCCAAGAGCACAAATTTATCATGGTTCTGTTCCTTCTGTTGGCAAAACAATGAACAAACCTCCCTTTTCACCTTCGGGAATCATCACAGTCCTCATTGTTTCATTCACGACCGCGTGATCGTTTGTTCTCGCGGCCGTTGAAACGAGACGCGTTACCTTCGTCTTCTGCTACTAGCCGTATTCCGCTGAAAGACTCATCAATTCGAGGAAGATCTCGTCTTGTTCTGTGTGCTACACATGGTCTACAACGGTATTGTGGATGGATTGAACGTGGCGATGGACACATGCGTGGACGTATATACGTACGTGATGTACCGTCCGTCGTATGCGCTCTCTCGCGCACTCGTCGTTTGCTACTATAGGATGCCGTTGGTCAGGTACTGGAAACTATCGTACATCTTTGTTGTCAGTGAATGCATGCTTGTTTCTACCATGCTATCTACAAGCAGGTGAAGTTGTTCCTCGGTTAGGTTCATGTGAAACCGTTCCCGCATCGCGCGCACCGTGCTTGCGCCGTTTCGGAAACACGGAAGTTGGGATCCTATAATAAAGCATACATAATACACCATTAGAATACACAATGAAAAAGCTCTCTATTGTTCGGTGCTTTTTAAAACTAAAAATTACAGGAGAAAAGAATAAATACCTGTTTGCATGATCTCTACCAGCGAGAGTATCTTTTCATGATGTTTCCTGGCCGCTACCAAACCTTGAAGCATCAAGATCTTGAAGTATTCGAACATATCACTCGCAGCTCCACCCATCACCTGCAATTCATCAACATTAATCATGTAAATTATAATGGGCACTCAGTAATTATTCAATTACACACACGTACATCAACAAATTCAGCAGTCAGTTTGAATGGTGAACTTTCAAAATTGAGGTTCTTCGGGGAAGCGGACAGTATGAATCCAAAATCGATGTGAATAAGATGGCCTTCCGAGTCCAGCAAGATGTTCCCATTATGCCTGTTGATCAGAA